>KE156222.1:102410-122939 GCA_000411075.1 Sisymbrium irio | reverse complement strand
GAGGCTGCTCAGTTTCTGGACTTTGGAAAATCGGTTTCTCCTAAAAACAGCTAGGCTCATAATTTGTTATTTCAACCCCTGAAGATGGGCACGTGGCTGAGCTCCTTTTCAGAATATCCTCATATGCTTTAACAGCTTTCAGCATCTGTTTCTCAGATTCCTCCAATAGCTTTTGTCCCTTCAGCCTATCATGATGATGTCTAGATTTGAGAGAATTACTCCTTGTGTGTGACTTTTCCTGCACATAATTAAACTTGTCAAAATCCACATTTTTATTTTTCTTAAAAACAGATTGCTTGTTATCCAACAAGGTTTTAGATGAGGAATTGAAAACTCCTTGTGGTGGAATCTGCTCCTTGCTCTTCTCCTTTAGAAGTCCAAAGATCTTATAACCCGAAAGCAAGAGCAGAAAAATCAAATCAACAAAACAGTCTCTCTTCTGTTTTTCTTCCCACAAGTGTTTATCTCAAATTTTGGTACTCTCAGTGATTCTCAATGGGTTATAAGAGAACAAAACCAATCAAACGTGTAATATAACCAAAAATAAAACAGAGAGAAGAAGAAGAAGATAGACAGATTGCAAGATTTTTTACAAAGGAATCAGCTTTAACCAATTCAGAACTGGATTTCTCTTCATTTCAGAACCTAAGTTTCAATAGATCAAACTCTTTTTTTTTTAAAGATTTTTTTTTGAAATCAAGAACTTGGTTCATACAAGAATGGCCATGATCCCTTATTTATAGATAGAAATATAAGAACTTTAAAAGAAGAAAAATGAAGAGATGAGAAAGATGAAATCATAAATTGATACCAAACTTCAGAGTGTGCTCTGATACCAAATGCTGGAAACCTCCCAAGGATTATTGCACTCTGATGTTGGCGAAAAGGATATGCCTTCAATCTAAGGTACTAGCTCAAGATTAAGGTGATGTGGATTGAATGGTCACACAAGGGTTGCGGATGTTCTTTGATATTCCAGGTTGATCTTCAAGATATGACACACCTGAGGATCAGTTTTGACATTTGGATATTACAAACCAGCAATCGGTTTGTTCAAGAAGAACACTAGAGAATCACTTTCTAAAGAAAATAAGTTTTTGACAAAGAAATTAGTTAATTCTATTCATACACGAAATTATGCTTAAGTAGAGTACAAATGTGTTGAAAACTAAGCTGAATGTGGTAAAACAAAAGTCCACAAAAAAACTATAAAATAATTATTGACTTAGTCTAGTTTTTAATGAAGTTTGAATGATTTTTCAGCCAAAATATGACCTTTGATCTCCAAAAATCTTTCTCGCTTTTTTGGACTGTCTCTTGGGCTTGTAAACAAATGGATAAGGCTTAAAAAAGGTCCAAGAAACTTGTCCAATTGGACTGACACGAATTGGTTGCTTCATTGTTGCACTTTGGACCAATGAATGAGAAATATGAAGTTCTGCACAAGCCTCATTATAAACCTTCTTTGGAAAACCCTGTGGGACAAAACCAAAGTAAGGGAAAAAGAGTACTTGATGCATCACATTGATACTCCGGAGTTGAAGTCATGATCATCAGATTCCTTCTTCAGCTTCCAAATGAGCATAGTCGAGAAAATGTAGCTGTCAAAGTTGAGAGCTTCATTGCCTTGAGCAACTCCAATCCAGCACGGTCCATGGTTGTTCTAGCATGCTCTAGATGTTTCTCACATTCACTTGGCTGAGAGAAATGTCTTTTACCCTCCATTTTCCTGAGTGGATCATCCTCCACACATTTTAGCCACATCCGTGGTCCATGATGTGGTGTATCTCTACCCAGGTTTCTATCAGATTGGTTACTAAGAAGTCCACGATTATCGTTATCCCGCCAGCGCTGACCGAGAGTTGGATAGTCCCGTCCGTCATGGATATTCCACTGTCAAAACCGGTTAAGGATCTCGGGTTAGATTTGATCTAGGAGGGGTTGATACCCATTCTCCAAAGAGTCTCCCAGAATATCAAATCTACCGAGGCTCCCATATCCACTAAGACTCTGGCGACTTCAAAGTTGTTGATGTCGAGTTTTATCACCAGTGGATCATCGTGAGGTTGGCTAAACCCTTCCGCGTCCCTTTCCTCAAATATGACTGGGTCATCGTTCGTTAAGGCATGAGCAGGGGTTGTCTCTTGATCTCCCCGTCTATGGTACACCTTTATGGAGGCGACAGTATCGTTGGCGTACAATGATCCCCCCATGATCATGTTTATCTTCCTCTGGTTGCTTGGGGGATTTCCTCCTCGTTTTTTTTCCGCCCTTTGGAATATCTTTGTTTGGCTTTTATGGCCGTTCGTCGTTGGGTTAATCGCCCTGTGCATCTGCAATTTTTTTGATAGCTCCAAGATTCTCCATTGTTACCGAATTTTCAAGTTTTTCGGCCAAAAACTTGGCTGTGAGTCTTCTCGCAATGGTACGACAATTTTCTGGCGAATGGCTGATGGCTTGATGGAAATTGCACAATGCCGACTTAGATATCTTGACGGACTTTTACCCGGTCTGCGGCCCAACTTCTTCAGCACGTCGCCGTTTGGTCTTTCCTGATCCGGCTGGTCTTCGGTCTGGTTTGATCTAAGTAAGATTATGATCGCCATTCTCCCAGGTCCAATTTTCTTGGTTTATGAATAGTATGTGAATAGTGTTCAAAATGTGAAAATGTCGAAATAATCTGAAAACTTCCCGGTTCAGCTTAGACTTGTCCTGGAAGCATGCAAAAGACACCGATTACCGTTTAATGTTGAGTTTTGACGTTTTAAAGAGTTGTGGTCGCCATTTTCTCCGAAAAAAGGAAGATGGCGACCATGCTTTCAAGCTTTGAGTCTTGGTGGTTGCCAATTTCCTTTCTTAGAGAAAATGGCGATCACACTTTCCGGCTTTTGGACTTGAAGATCGCCAATTTCCTCCCTTAAAGAAGATGGCAACCAGGATTTGTCTTTAGACCGGTTCTGGTCGCCATTTTTTCTAAGGGAGGAAAATGGCGACCTAACTTTCATGATTTGATGGTTCTGGTCGCCATTTTCTCCAAGAAAGGGAGATGGCGACCACACTTTCATGATTTGATTGTTTTGGTCGCCATTTTCTCCAAGAAAGGGAAATGGCGACCACAACTTTGTGTTGTGATGTTTTATGGACGCCATTTTCCTTCATTAGAGGAAATGGCGACCACGACCACACTTTGATGATCTGATGGTTCTGATCGCCATTTTTTTCAAAGAACGGAAATGGCGACCACACTTTGATGATCTGATGGTTATGGTCGCCATTTTCTCCATGGAAGGGAAATGGTAACCGGAATTTTGTGTTCTGATGTTTTCTGGTTGCCATTTTATTTAAGGAGGAGAAATTGACGACCATGCTTGGTCTTTGCATCCATAGGGGGTTTTCGTGCTCTTCAAAGTCCTTCCCGCAAAGGATTCGTGTGTTTTGAAACTAGATTTTCATGTTCTGATGGATTGGTTGTCGCCATTACTTTCTAAAGGAGAAATGGCGACCATAAATTTAGCCAAGGAAGCTCGGTGGTCACCATCATCTTCCCTTGGAGAAGATGGTGATCAAACACTGAGTTTTTGTGGTCGCCATTATCTCCAAGAGAAGAAAATGGCGACCACTCTTCCTTTCGAAGAGGTTATGGTCGCCATTTTCTCCCATTGGAGAAGATGGCAACCACAATTTGAGTGTTGGTAGTCGCCATTTTCTTGAAGGAGGAAAAATGGCGACCATACTTGTGGTCTCGAATGTCCTTTGGGAAGAGATTCTCGGTCCCTAAACTAGATTTTCGGGTCTATTAGTGTTTTGAGGTAATTTTGACCCCAACATTCCCTCGCTGCCCTTGCTCCGTCCTGCCACACTCTCCTGTTCTTCACCTTGAAAATGTCATCCTTCTGCTTAAGCTGCTGCTCCAGATCCTTAACCCCAGACTCGAGCTTCTCCTTCTCGTTGCAAAGCCGGGCGACATGAGAAGCATTGCGGTTTGCCTCCTCCTTTGCAACAGTCACCTCCTTGCCAAGATCCCTCATCTTCTGCTCATGGTCACGGATCAAAGCATCAGACTGCCTCCTTTGGCGATATCTTTCATTCTTGGCATCAGTATCGAAAATTAATACGACAATATTTTGAATTAAATCAAACTAAGCAAGTAAAGCAAATGAATCACAAAAACAAAGCAAGTAAATAATCGCATGAGAGACGAAACGAGTTTTAAAATCAATGACACAGAGGTCAGCCCTTGGATATTTCACAGGTAAGATAAAATTGCAAATTGAATGAACCGATGAGGAATTATTTAAGTGTCATTCTCAAACTAAAATTACAGATTTATAATCAACCAACTTCTGTTGTGAAAACTATCTATGTCTAAACCCTAAAAAACCAAATTCCTTTGGTGAGTTCAATGATGAAGACAAGCTCTAAATTAATGTTTGTTCATTATAAAACTCCTAGACCAAATTCCTTTTTAAATATTTATTTTGCTCATCCAAGATAAATAAAGTTATTAATCACACTTCTGTACTAATCAATCAACCTAGGTTCTGAGTTTCTAAGTGATCAAGTTAGAAACAGGTTTAAGCACAATCTTTAACAAAGAACCTAATGATTTCCCTAACAAATTCAATTCAGTTCTTTAATCTTTTTCTACCTTTCAAAAACCCTAAACCTAAAAAGCAGGCTACTGAAACACCATGCCCAGACTTATCTCTTTGCTTGCCCTCACCCAAATCAGCATCAACCCTAGATAGAACATCCATCTACCTCCCTTTAAGCTTAGTAACTAAACAAAATAAGACCCATAACCCATAAGAGCCATTTAAAATCACCATTACTGACCTCTTTAAAAATTAAATGTGAAGTCTCATCAAGGGAGTATCGATCAAAGAATACATGAACTCTTACATGTTCAGATATCAAATTATTAGACAATCTTTCTTCAGGTTTCTCCCTTTCCATTTTCTCACTTCCAATCAGTCTATTTTTGTCTACTAGGATATCAATTTATTTCATTTTTGTCGTCTGAGCGTTTTGAAGATGTTTCCATGAAATAAAAGAATCAACAGTATAACCACAAAAACTCATGATCACTTCTTTTGGACCTATATCTCTTGTCTTTGCAATTCTTTTTAATGGAAGAGAGAGGGTTTCCTTAATCACCCAATTGGTTGTTTCAGAACCGAACAAGGTATTCGATCAATGAATGTCAAGACCCAATATGAGAAAATTAAGTCAGTTAGGTGTGATGTCAGCATTGGTTGAGGAATATGCAATGGCAGAAAATATGGTCACTCAAGTGTTATCGATGTGGTTAGTTCAAGGAGAAGCTCATAGGTCCAAAAAGTCTCGACTCAATTAGACAGACACAGACTGACTCAAACAAGACATAAAATCAAAGAACAAGACATCAAACAAATTCCTCTACCAGACGTATTCAACACTGTCCTCACTGGGATTAAATCAAAATATCAGAAAGAAAAGAGAAAAAAAGAGAAAAAAAGACAAAGAGAAGAAAGAGAAACCAGCGTGGAAGTCTACGCCGAAGGAAAAAGATTGTGATGGCATCGAGTGTGGTGTCGATAACACACACGGTAGTGACACGCGACACTGGACATTGTTCTTCTTTTTGACCAACCTTTTTTTTCTTGAAAACCAAAACCAAAATTCAAAGGAAAAATATAAATCTAAATAAGTTTGTACTCATAATGGATTACCTCCCACCAAGAGTTTATTTACAGTCGGGGCTCATGCATCAGGTGATTTAGAAGGTGGTAATGAATATTTATGCGAAAGACGTCTTATCATCTATGGTGGTGTATAACTATTGAGGGCATGAGATCTACCAAGGAATTAAGGAATAACAACAGGATGGCTCTGTGTATGGGAGGGATATTTGTCTTTTCTGCAGAATCATTAAAACGAATCTCGTAACTTGCATGAGTGTGAAAAAAAAAGAGTGTATGATTGATGATATATGGAGGTTTATAACTAGATGTAGGAAGTGCATGATATGTTGAGCATTCTGTTTAACAACATTTTTTGGACCTGAAATGCTAGAAATTTCCAGAAAACAATATGTCTTCGTCGGATTGGAACTGTTCCGTGAAAGGTATCATGCAACACCAACAGTAGTATCGGGTGACACCAAACCTGTAACTAAAATTCCTGCAGTTTTTCTGAATTTAACTCTGCAATTCCCACCTCCATTATGAATGCATCATCTTCAAGCAAGTGGTCATTGATCATAATCTCATCTTCGACCATAGCCTTGAAGATATTATCTTCAATCCAATCGTCTATCTCAACAGTCATCCACTTTTGATCAACCAGCTTGTTCACATGGTCATTACCCTTGTCCATGGAAATCTCTATAGAAAAATTATGTCCATCAATTGTAAGCATCCTCCTTAGCTTATTTATGTCATCTAAATCAAGCCATGTCATCATTTTCTTGCCGTCAATCATTGCTCTTGTAGTCGATAGGAATAGTCTTTCCAAGATAAGAGGATCTTTGGGCTCTTCATTATATTTCAAAACAATGAAAACTGTAGGAGTAAAGCATTCACCAATCCTAACTGCAACATCCTCAAGTAAACCTTTTGGAATCCGTACTGAATTATCAGGGATTATCAAAGAGACTCTTATCCGCTTGAATCTGTCATTCCCACACGCTGAGCAACTGAAAATGGGATGAGGTTAACACCTGATCCGAGATCAAAAAGAGAATGTTTAAACCTCTCCGTCAAAATCGAACAATCTAGCACAAAACTTCCTCGATCTGGTAGCTTATATGGAATCTTACTCTAAATCATACCACAGACTTGTTCAGAGACCCTCACATTCTTCTCTTTATTTTAGACTGTCATGTTCAAAAGAATTACACTGATGTCTTTCGTAAGCAATGCTCCTTCCTCAGGACTCACATCATTTATAACCATTCTCTTAATATATCTCTTAAGTGCAGGGGAGAGTTTAACTGCATCAGCTGAAAGTATTTTTATCATCACCTTGTCCATCATTGCTTTGCATTTAGACTCTTCAAACTCCTTCTTTGACCTCCTTAACTTCTTTGGCTCTGGGTATGGAACTCTGGGATTGTGGAGTCGTTATATGATGGGTTCAGGTTGACTTTTGACTTCAGAAACACTGTGTCTAGCCTGGAACACCCTTGTGATAGAAACCTGGATAGTAATACACCACAGCATGGACAACAGATGGAGCGAAAACATGTGGAGGTGAAACGACATTTTTCTCAGCCAAATGAGTATGAGGAGCATCTTGTGCATTTCATAATGCCAATAGACCAAGCTGGAATAGGAGTTTCTCAAGGCAATACATTTCTCCACTTTTGCAACTAAATTTTCTTGGCTATGCTCATTTGGAAGCTGAGGAAATAATCTGATGATCACGACTTCAACTCTGGAACATCAGTGAGTGAACAAGTGATGCATCATCATGTGCTCTTTTTCCCTTGCTTTGGTTTTGTCCCATATGGTTTTCCAAAGAATGTTTTTAACGAGGCATGTGCAACAATTTTAATTTCTCACTTATTGCTCTAAACAACAATAGTGAAGCAACCAATTTGTGTCAGCCCAATTGGACAAGTTTATTGGACCTTTATGAAGTTTTATCCATCTATGTGCAATCTCAAGATACATCCCAAGAAAATGAGATGGGTTTTCATAGATCAAGGGTTATCTTTTGGCTGAAAAGCCATTCCAATTTCATTAAAATTATTCTAAATCAAATATTATTTTCTAGTTTTTTTTTCTTATTTTTACCACATTCTACATCAACTTTTTACTCTATTTAGCACAATTTTGTGCATGAATAATAAAAACCATTTTATTTTTGAAAAACTTGTTTTCTTTAGAGAGTGATTCTCTAGTATTCTTCTTAATAAACAGATTCCTGGTGTGTAATATCCAACAGTCCAAACTGATCCCCAGGTGTGTCATATCTTAAAGATCAACTTGGAATATCAAGGGACATCTGCAACCCTTGTGTGACTATTCAATCCACATCACCTTGATCTTGAGCTAGTAGCTTAGATTGAAGGTATATCCCTTTTACCAACATAAGACTGCAGTAATCATTTGGAAGTTTTCATCATTTCGTATCAGAACACACTCTGAAGCTTGGTATTAATTTATGTTTTCATCCTTTTTATCTCTTCACTTTTCTTCTTTTTAATTTCTTATCTTTCTATCTAGAAACAAGGGATCATGGGCATTCTTGTATGAGCCACATCTTTTTGACTCCCCAAACTGATTGCATTGACATGTTTTTTTTTTGGTTCATGTCAGTATTACATGTAAGCAAACCTTTTTGCCTCCTTACTGATTCTGCAGTCTAAGAAACCTAGATGTCCAACTTCTTCATATCGGAGTTAAAAGCATCAAATTTCTCATTTAGATTAGTACACATCATATCCAACTTTACATTAAAATTCGTCTCCAAATTCTGCTGCCCTTCAAGAATTCGTTCGAGCATTGATTCGACCTTGTTCGAATCTCATTTTGGCAAGACTGGTTGATAGGATGAATTTTCCTATGTTCTCGTAAAGCCACTGTCCTGTGCTGGTTTCTAGTAAGACTGTGTTGCGTTAGAGTTTCCCTGATTGCCCTCGTAGTTTCTGAAACCCACTCTCTGATGGTTTGTGTTATTTTGATTACACTGATCAAGCTGAAATTGCTGACCCTGGTATCATCTTCTGGTTCATCATCTTCGTTAGCATCAACTTCTTCTCTTAAGTGAACCGATTTTTTATTCTTTCCTAGAAGAAAATTATGCAACGAATCAAGCTTGGTCTGTACTTATGCAATTTTATTGCTTTCACGTCTTCCAGCTTGTTTCTGCCTCTCATAATCTGACATCTTTGTACTCTTGCTGCAGACTAAGTTTTTTTTATCAGTATTAAAGCATCTCGTAGACTCATAGTCATAAAGTTTCTGTTAAATGCAGAATCCAACGACATCTGATACCTCCAGTCAACACCTCTGAAAAAGGTGCTAAGAAGTTGAGTGTGGCTGAAACAAAAATGCGGACAGTTTATCTGTTATTACTGAAATTGAATCCAAGCAGCCTTGACAGATTCCATTGAGTCCTGCGTAGAAGTCGATATTCAAGTTCTTAACTCTTTGGATCTCGCATCGTCGAAGAAGTGATTAAGGAATGTGTTCTTCGTCGCTTCCGAAGTGGTGAGAGAATCTGGAGGAAGGTTTTTCAGCCACTTAGAGACTTCCCCCGAAATAGAGTAGGGGAAAAGCTTCCAAAACAGATAGTCATTACTGAATCTGTTTTCTTTAATTCTTATGAGCAAATCCTCCAGCTTCTCGATGTGATCCATCGGATGCTCGTCTGAAAAGCCATGAAACTAGTGCTGCCTAATGAGTGTGTAGTACAGCGGCAGGATTTGGAATTTGTACCTTGCAAAGACTGATGGTTGGATTACGGACCTGTTTGCATAGAACTGATTGGGTCGTTGAAGTTCACGAGAGTGTGGTCCTCTTCTTGCTCCATAATTTAGAGCTTCTCATGATTGCTGGTGTTGTTATCCTGGTGCACAACTTCTGAATCGCATTCCCATCAGCATCAAGCTTCTGAAACTTAGTGTTGGGTCTGTTCCCTTCTCCATCTACCACAACGTCGGCTGGTTCAACCATTGTTGTAGCTGTTATCAAACCGCTCGCCTCGTCAAATAAGAAGCTGCGAGATAATATAGAAACACATATACCACAATATATATGGCGTGACTGTGCTCTCGTTTCAAGTGAACTATGATCTGGTTAGATCTCCAACATGTTGGAGTATGTATGCAGCTTATTCGGAAGTCCAACTGTTTTCCTATAAATAAACTAATAGGACATGTCATGAGCTTCCATGGCCTGGCTAGCGTTTGCAGACGATTTGTGTGTGATTTCAGTACCATTGCTGCCCCCATTAACATCCGTTATCAAGAAAGATCTGGCTTTCAAATGGGGAGAAAAACAAGAGCAAGCTTTCAAGAAGCTTAAGGACAGCCTCACACATTCACCGGTTCTATCCTTACATGATTTCAATAAAACTTTTGAGATTGAATGTGATGCTTCAGGAACAGGAATTGGAGCTGTACTCACACAAGGAGGACGTCCAATACCCTACTTATGACAAAGAGCTGTATCCTTTAGTAAGATCTCTTGAAACTTAGCAACATTATTTAGTTTCTAAAGAGTTTGTTATTCATACAGATCATGAGACTCTTAAGTACCTAAGGGAACAAACAACTCTAAAGAAAAGGCACGCCAGATGGTTAGAATTTGTGGAGACCTTTCCTTATGTCATTAAGTACAAAAAGGGAAAATAAAACATTGTAGCTGATGCATTCTCTAGGAGGCATGCCATGATAGCTACTATGGACGCCAAAATCATGGGTTTTGAGCACATCAAGAATCAGTATGAGGAGGATCCTGAATTCAGAGAGACTTTCCAGCTTTGCACAAATGGAGTTGTAGGTCCTTTTTATTTGAGTGACGGTTTTCTTTTCATGGAAAAAAGGCTATGCATCCCACAAGGATCCAATGCGTGAGCTTATACTCAGAGAAGCACATGGAGGAGGCCTCATGGAACATTTTGGAGTCGGTAAGACCTTGAGCATTGTGGTCGAGCACTTCTTTTGGCCTCGGCTGAAGAGAGACGTGGAGAAGTTCTGCTCTAAGTGTATCACCTGCCTTGAATCTAAATCCAGGTCACATCCCCATGGTTTATACATTCCCTTACCTATTCCTGACATGCCTTGGATATATATTTCTATGGATTTTGTCTTAGGTTTGCCTAAGATTAGGAAGAAGGATTCAATCTTTGTGGTGGTGGATCGGTTTTTCAAAATGGCACACTTCATCCCTTGTAACTAAACAAATGATGCATCCCAAATGGCTGATCTGTTCTTTAAGAAGGTGGTAAAGTATCATGGCATTCCATGAACAATAGTATCTGACAGGAAAACCAAGTTTCCTAGACATTTTTGGAGGAGTTTGTTAAGAAAGCTAGGCACCAAGCTACTCTTCTCGACAACATGTCATCCACAAACAGATGGACAAACATAAATTTTCAACTGTACCCTATCCCCCCTCTTGGGGGACACGGTTGGTAAAAACTTAAAGGAACTGGCTTGATTATTTACCTTTAATTGAGTTAGTTTATAATCGTGTCCCAGACTCTACTACTAAACTCTCTCCTTTTGAAGTTGTCTATGGTTTCAAACAAAATACTCCCTTAGACATTTTCTTTAGAGCACAAGGAACAGATGATCAGTCAAGAAGGAGAAACCAAAGCTGAATTTGTCAAGAAGATCCATGCAAAGGTCAAGGAGAACATTGAGTTAAAGAACAAAGAAACCAAGAAGTATGTCAACAAGGGCAACAAGGAGGTTACCTTTGAACCTGAAGACTGGTTCTGGCTACACATGAGGACAGAGAGGTTCCCCAATGAGAGGAAAGCTTTCAACAAGAGGAACCGGGCCATTCAAAGTCTTAAAGAAGATCAATAACAATGTGTATCAAATTGATCTTCCATGTAAGTATAACATCTCCTCCACCTTTAACGTGTCTGGCTTAACCCCTTTTGATGCAGATGAAGCAATTCTAAGGACATAATATTTTCAAGGGGGAGGGAATGATGAGGAAATCCAGAACCAAGAACCAACCAGCTTAATCCCGGTCATAATGCACGGTCAATTGACAAGGTCTGGTGCGAGGAACATCCTAGAGAAGTTTAATGCATCCTTAGAAGCTTTGACTAGCCAAGTGGAGTTAGAAAACATCACGGACCAGCTTAACCAACTAGCCATCACATCCATCCAAGCTGACGGTGAGGTGATCAAAGACAAGGGCACTTGTGAGGTTCAAGACTTGGCGCTTCAAGAACCATATACTATACAAGTCCGTTCAAGCTTATTTCATGAAGATAAGGAAGGAGAGTGGTCCCTCATGTTGCGTCTAAGACTTACCATTCTCAGCTCTTCCATACTTAAATGAAACGGTGCACTTCATGGACACTCCAAAATGTAGCATTCAACCAAGTGAAGAGAGCCTTGTCTGCATCCATTCCAACGGCTACAAATCAAGCAAAGGTACGCACATTTATTTCAATATCATTTCATAAACTAACCGTTTGCTCTTTGTGATCTTTTGTGTTTTATTTTATTTATTCATAAGGAAACATGTTATGCCAAGTTATTTAGTTTTCCTTTTAGCAAGCACTGCCATTATGTTAGGCATTTAATTTCGTGTAATCTGCTTCAAGTCCCCAAGAAGGGCAAAGCTGCATTGGCTATCTTTATAAGGCCCCTCTAAACAGCCGTGTATCTTTACAATTCATTCAATAAACAAACCGGAGTTTTCTTGCTAAAGAACCCTATCTTTCAAGCCTTAAGATCGTGTGTCATATCAGCCTTAAGCACTTTGACTTATTAAAGCTTCCTTCCATCAAGCTTTGTGGCGTCTTCAACCCACCCTTCTATTCCATTCCATCACTTGTTCATTGCCAAAGAGAGTTGTATGACCAGTTCACCTTGAATCCATCAATCTACCCACTTCATTCCATTGTCCATCTGCTGATTTAGAAGGAGAGTGTTGTACAACCAGCCTTCTCGGTTCCACCGGTCCAACCATCCGTGAGATCACCCCTGATGTTACATCAATTATCATCAAAAATTGAAACCAATTACAACTACTATAAATGGTATAACTATTCAAATTTAACTGAATTAAAAACGTGTACACCAACAAATAAATAAAAAATGATAAAAAGTGGTCACGTGCGCCGACTTTTCGTCACGTAATAGTACCAGTTTTGTATTTGTACTTTTTTCTAAATAGTTTTACTTTGGGTAGTTTTAAGTTTAATTAGTACTTTATATTTTAATGTTCTAGTAGTACTTAGAACATTTACTATAAAAACTACATTTAACATAATTTCAGACGATAAAATTTTTAAAAAGACTAGTTTCACTCATTGGTCATGTTAGTGTGGTTAAGTTTTTAAAACAAACCTTATAAGTATAAGGCATTTTATGTACACATAAAATGATCATGTAACCAATTCCGAAAATTCAAATTTACTTATGTATTTTATGAAAAAAGTCAGATGTTTTATTTGCCTATTTGATATGGAAAATGTTTATAAACGTAATTTTACATCATTGTTTGTAAAAGTACAATTAATAGATAATATTAGGACTACTAATACTACTTGAATAGTAATAGTAGGACAACTAGAAGTACTGGATTGATAATATTATGACTACTTTTATGGTAATATTAGGACTGCTTTGACTAATTTATTAGTAATATTTGGCCGATTTTGTATGGAAAAATGTATACAAATTTTATTTTAAATTATTTTTTGTAACAATCCAGTTAATACATTTGTGCCAAACGTACTAGTTGTACTCAAACGTATGAAGTTGTATGGTTAAATGTTGTACCAAATATATCAGATTTGTAAAATCAGACTTATTTGTATATAGTTAAACCTGTTGTATCAAGTCTTACCTCACATAAAATACACAAATAAGTCTTAAAAAGTTACAATAACAAAAATAAATTCTGCAGAAGCTAGAAAAATACATAGTTTCAGTCCTAAAAAGTTACATATATGACTTCCGCAAGACAAACACAATCAGCACTTTAGCTTTCACCTTTATCGGATTAGTATCCAAATTAAGGGTAGAGTGGATCTTTTTTTTCAGAATCCAAGATATATGATGGACTTTTAGGATATACGATCAAAGAAATGTAACTCAATTGAAGCTCAACCGTAGCTGTATATACCATAATGTTCCTACATATTCTATCAACCAACCGAGAATAAGTGACATCTGAATCCAAATGGATGGGAATATTGTCATTTATTTTCTTCCTCTTTTTTCTCACAATAGAGAGGTAAGACACATTAAACTTGTATCTCCTATAAAATATCTCAAGTGGAACTATAAGATAATGAATAACTATCCCACTAATCCATCTAGTGACATTTGGAGCTTAAGTCATGAATATTAGTCTCTACATCTGAGTTTTGTATGTGCAACCCTAATTAGTTGTACCATTTATACTAGGCATACCTCTTGTCAAGTTTTACTAGTTATTCGAGTTGTACTAATATCCAATTGTACCATTTGGACCAATTATTCGAATTGTACCAGTTGAAATTTTATAATATTAAGATCTTTATGATTTCATCGCATTTTATCTCCCTCATCTGAATAATATTCCATATAATCAAAATATATGAGCATACCATGAAGAGCACCATAGAGAATTTTTCACCCTTCCCAACACCATAGTAGAATTTGATTCGAATATCTATCATCTTCAATAATTAAATATCTTAAACCACAAACTGGTGATATGTTTACAGTTCGTTTTACTGACTTCAAGTTCGATGAAAGTGAATTCCCAGCATTATAGGGAGATAGTGGTCAAGCCATAACTGAAACTGCATGGAATGTACCAAATTTATCGCATCTTGATCCTCCTATCAGCGTGAACTTAAAATTCAAAAGATAAAACATTGCAAAATATAGCTGATAAATTATTCGATGCATTTACGGATCTGAGAAAGGTAACAAAATCTCATATAGCCGCTGCAAATGTTCCAGCGCAGCTGGAAATTCCTTATGAGAATATGGGTAGCGGTTTATCATATGAGTCTAAGACGAAGATCCTAGAAAGAGAAAATTTAGTGAAAAAAGAAAATGAGCATGTCCCAAATAAATGTGTTCTGGAAGAAACATAAACTGAAAAAATTTGGAGCCTCAGAATGAGGAGAGAAACTCTAGAGATACAGAAAATCTAGAGATTTACGTAAATTATATCCATGACAGAAAAGTATGGAATAGAAATGAAATTGAGGATATAGACAGCCATTTTTCTTTTTCTATTTCAAAAGAAATAGATAACAGCATCGATGATCCAGAGCCAAATTCAGTATCTGAGTGTCAAGCAAGGCTTGAATGGATACAAGGAAAAGGTGCAATACAAGCTGAACTAAACTCGCTTAATAAGAGAAAATTTTTTGAACCTATTTTTCTTACACCCACAGATGTAAAACCAGTTGGGTGTAAATGGATTTTCGTTCGAAAACGTAATGAAAAAAAATGAGATTGTGAGATCGGTTTTGCAGATGCATGTTATTTTTTTAATCCCCATAAACCTTTATCACAAGCTGGGTATGTTTTTACTCTTGAATGTACTGCGATATAATGGTGTTCCCAAAAACACACTTTTTTACTACATCATCAAACCTGTAACACCTGTCTCATCCACTCTCGAGAATGGCATGCCATGTAATCTAACTTTTCTCTCAAATAGCTCATCAATACTCTACTTTATTAAATCACCAATAATTCTACAATCCAATAACCGAAATAAAATCATATAACAAGCTTTTAAAATAAAATACGAAAAATGTAAAATATTCCAAAAGCCACTCGATCAATCCGTAGGTCCACCTACTAGTCAAGCTCACCTGATATATAAAAGGGAGGGAGTGAGCAACTGGGGAGTCACTGAGTGAAGTTGGGATGCTAAAACATGCAAAACGCAGTTTCAATAATAGCACTCCATACACGGAACAAAAACTAAACATGAACAACCACGGTACCTAAAGCACCCAACCAGAATACAATGGTCCTAGACGGAATATAAGTGTACGTCTCACCCCTCCTATTAGGTATACCGAATGGAATCTGTGTCCAAACTCAACGCCCCGTGGACGCTTTATCGATCTTTAGGCACCGGGCACCAGATTGACTCATGTTGCCCGCACCCCCTCACACAGCCGTCGTAAGTCGCAAATACAGAACTCCTGCCTTTATTCGCTAGTACATAACTTCTGTCTGCACTGATACCGAACTCATGTCGGTACCCCCGCAACTCTCTAACATGTAATATGCTCAACTATTATATAGTATATATAAATATAAGTATGAATACATAATATATAACAAACATTTATCATTTAGCATTCACAATCAATTAGGTTGAATCCTCTATATGCCTAAGTCCGATTTAACAAACAATAACTACATAGACTCTATCTGAGAAAATGGATCATATTTAGTATTAAATTTTATATAAGAAATTATATTCGAAAGTACGGCTTTTGCAAAATATCCCTCACCTTTGCCACTGGATGATAACTGCTGCTTCAGATTTTCAAATATTCAAACGGAGGCTAAATCTGAAATAAGCGCTGAAAATTAAGTGGAAACAACATTCGAACAGCGAAAAGCGGTTAAACGATCAAAATCAAAGTCAATGGTCAACCCAATCAAAACCGGTTAACCCTGACCTGACCCAAACCTGACCGACCCGATGACCTGCCCAACTCAACCCAACCCGAAGAACTAACCTGAACTGGACTAAAATAACTGAACCATTTCCAAAAAAAAAGGAAAAGGTAAAAGATGATAAACTTACTAGAAGGTTGCAGGAATTTTCTGGAAACTTGCCTTGAAGCTAGCCGGAAACTCGCCAGAACTCGCCAAAAAAATTCACTAGTGGCTGATACTCGGATAATTCAACAACAACCTGCCATTGGCACCGCTTTGTCTTGGTGAAGAAAACGAAAGGGGATTGAACTCTTTATATAGGGAAGGAAAAGAGAGGTGAAAGTTAGAGATTACCAATGTGGGACAAATTTAAGAAGAAAGTTTTTTAATTTATTTTTGGACTTGAGTTGGGTTTAATGAGGAAAAGTCAAAATGGGCTGGATATAAGATTTGGATCGTTACAAAACCATTCTGAGATTTTTGTACTACATGAAGCAAGTAAAGAATGTGTATGGATCAGATCTACGATACGACATATCCAAGAAGCAAGAGGAATCCCATTTAAGTTTTAGAGATTTATAAGAAGAATAAGCTGAGGGGTTTAGAAGTTTTCCTGAATCAAGGAGATAGAAAAGTTCAATCTATTGGAGAGGAAAGAGAATAGAAGAGAAGAAACATTTTTCTCATTATAATCGTTTATGTGCTTACAAGGGGAATAATATACACAGCCATCCTACAAGATGAATGGTTGTGATTACAAGTAGAGTAGGATGAGCCTAACGGCTGGAATGCATAAAGGAAATTGTGGACCACTTATGGATAAGGTGGTCCAACAGCTCTATGAGCTGGCACCCTTTCTTTTTTTCCTTCTAAAAATCCTTTTTCTCTTATCTCAAAACTCCAACTTTTCACAGACAGATTCTAAAACAAATCTTTAGCCCGAATTTTGCACGGTCCAAACTTGTTCCTAAAACTTCTTTTAAGAAACAATTGTTGAGTCCAAACTTTGTACGCCCGAACTTTGCACATTCTGAAACAGGTGATTCATTGGGTCTTCATCTCAGCATCCCATTTAGCAACGATCCAAAAATCTTGTTTGAAGATAACATTGCATGTGTTATCCAAACATAAGAAGGGTATATTAAGAGCGACATAAAAAACATATTCCGCCAAAATACTTTTCTTACACTCAGGAACTTTAGAAAAATAAAGAGATCAAAATCAAGTATATCCGATCAAGTGACAACTCACCAGATCTGTTACTGAATCACTTCCCTCAACAGTATTTCGTAAACATGTCCATAATATTGGAATATGTCACCTACGAGATCTGCAGACACTAGAGTTAGTGACTTGAGGGGGAGTTTTTGCATAGCTGCACTCTTTTTCCCTTATCATGGGTTAGTCCCACTGGATTTTCCTGATAAGGTTTTTAATAAGGCAGTAGAGAGTGCAAGTGATCGACATTTAAAGGAGAGTGTTATGAAACTAATGAATGTTTATCACAAGTAACTTATCATATGTTTCTCTACCTTAATACATATGCAACTTCATATGAATTACTTATTATATTTCCCTATAAATAGAGATTAATCTTTCATGTAAGATACACCAACAAAAGACATAAATCATATAGCATTCTCATCTTCTCATCTCTTCTCATTTATATTCCGCCAAAATACTTTTCTTACACTCAGGAGCTTTAGAAAAATAAAGAGATCAAAATCAAGTATATCCGATCAAGTGACAACTCAGCAGATCTGTTACTAAATCACTTCCCCCAACAGTATTTTGTAAACATGTCCATAATATTGGAATATGTCACCTACAAGATCTGCAGACACTGGAGTTAGTGACTTGAGGGGGAGTTTCTGCATTGCTGCACTCTTTTTCCCTTATCATGGGTTTGTCCCACTGGATTTTCCTGATAAGGTTTTTAATAAGGCAGTAGAGAGTGCATGTGATCGACATTTAAAGTAGAGTGTTATGAAACTAATGAATATCTATTACAAGTAACTTATCCTATGTTTCTCTTCCTTAATTCATATGCAACTTCATATGAATTACTTATTATATTTTCCCTATAAATAGAGATTAATCTTTTATGTAAGATACACCAACAAAAGACATAAATCATATAGCATTCTCATCTTCTCATCTCTGATCGTAAGTATAATAATTAAATTATTTCATAACATAATTTACTTTATTGTGGCACAAGCCTCTCTCATATAAGAATATTACATCAGCCAACCGTTTTTTTTTCAATATGACATGTGTATACTTATTTACAAAAAATATTAATCAAATGTAATCCATTATTGTCGACTCAGTTCGTAAGAAAAAAAAAAGGCATTTACTCTTAACTCCAACAACACGGCCATCTATTTTGTCACATCCCGGCTTGGCCCGGCCTAATGTGTTTTATTTTTATTAATGTTTCTGCCCAAAAGTTATTAAAACCCAAAAGCCCATATTTCCTTAAATTTTTGCCCAAAAACCTAGGGTTTCCTCCTTCTCTTTTATAAAAGAGGGAGATGCCTCCTACATTTTCTAAAAAAGAGTTTTTTCAAAGCAGAACTCTGCCCTTTTGTTATCTAAGATGCCACATCCATGTTCTTTTTCTTAGATCTGTTATTTATTCTATTGTTCATCTTATTCTTCCTTTTTTGGGTTGTGTTCTTGTGATGAGGACATCCCAGACGAGTCAAGCCAACCTGAAGCAGACCTCACCCAACCCGACATCCAGAGCTTACAAGATAAACGGCCAAGACAGAGGAGGTCAAGGATGCACCAATGCCGGTTGTATTCAATGGACCTATGACAAGACCCCGAGCCAAAGTTTTGCAACACAATTTTAATAAGAGTATGCTAATGGCTTATGGACAAGGAGAACCCAAAGAAACCGAGACCAACCAGCCCAGAGGAGGAGATGGAACATAAGCATTTGTTTAGCAACCTCTCCTTGGAGCATTCAAACTCGGTTTGAAAATCTGAAGATCTACTTACTCTTTCACAAACGTGCATCATCCTGTTTTTGTGTAGTCAATTGTAAACGAACTTTCCTTATTTATTGTATAGTCATTCCTTTCTTGCGTAGGAGTCAGTTTGATTAATAGGTTCAATTCTTTGAATGAATAAAGAAGGCCAATCTTCAATTAGAGCGTGAGACCTAAAGCACTTCCAATCTTCAATTCTTTCAGGGAAATAACTCTAGTCCGCCGTCATGGGAGATGATGCTCAAGCCGCTTTGATGCAAGTCATCCGTGACCTGGAAGAAGAAATGAAGAACATGAGACAAGACTTGGGGGATAGAATGAACTGGATCGAGCAATGGCCACCAACCAGACAGCCTCTCCGATTCAACCTTGGCAAAAACCCAAGAACTAACCACAACTCTGCCAATGATAACCCGGAGACAAGTACCAGGAACCGACGGGAAGAAGATGACCCTGGACCGGACCAACATCCAAATCGAAGGAGGTTAGAGACTCCAGAAGAGGAGGAAGAAGAAGAAGAGGAAGACTACACCCGTCCGAGAGCTCAACACAACCCGAACCGCTTCCAGCACGAGGAGGAATACGATCCTCAACCAAGGGTGTGACCTATGCCGGACCAATACCAGAACAACATTAAGCTCAAGACACCCGTGTATGCTGGAAAAGTGGACCCCGAGGCTTACCTTGATTGGGAAAAGAGGATGGACCATGTCTTGACTATTACAACCATCCTGGCCCCCAAGAGATTGGCGCTAGCTGTTGCACAACTCACTGACAATGCCTTGGTCTAGTGGGATCGTGTGACCTCTGATCAACGGAGAAATCAACTCAGGCCATTAGATTCTTTTCTTTACAAGAATGATTTAATGCGCCAACGGTTTGTTCCTCAACACTTCCATCGAGACTTGCAGATACAATTCAGAACTCAAAAACAAGGATCCAAGTCTGTTGAAGAATATTATGAAGAGTTTGAACGCCGAAGGAACCGGCTAGGTCTCACTGAATGTGGGATTAAAATGAGGCTCAGATAATTTTATAACTATGGATTTTTTTTGAGTAAAATCATTTGGACCAGTGGAGTTTTCAGCGGACCGTTTCGGTTTATCGGTTACTCGGGATAGTAATGGTAAAAGTTGTTGGTTCTGCTTCTCCTGCTTCAGCAGCTTTTCCTGCTTCATCTGATGATTTTCCCGCTTCACCTCCTTCACCTTAATCACCTTA
>KE156222.1:75935-96875 GCA_000411075.1 Sisymbrium irio | reverse complement strand
TTATGATGTTCCGGCTTGACTTTCTGTGTGATTGTCAAGTGCAGGGTATTCATGAAGGAGGAAGATCAAATGCGTAAGGTTGAGGTCAGGGTATTAGAATAAGATGTGATGTTTATGTCTTGTGTGATATACTTTGCTTATGTGTTGATTGCTGATTGTTATTTTGGGATTTTTAGGTGATTGATATTGCAGGTAGGGGGAAACCACACCCATTGAGAAAATAGTTGTTCATGACTCAACTTATTTTGCAGGAAACTTGTAGTATGTCCAGTCGGACGGAAGGAGCTTAGGAAACGCTGGTGTAGTGATGTGCCTTTTGTAAATGCAATTAGGTATTTAATATATATGATAACACTTTGAGCACAAGCTCCCCATGCGATCTATATGTATCTTTGGTTACATTAGTAACTTAAATATATATGAATAAAATGAGTTTTGAAATACTTGAGTTTTCATAAGGTATTATTCCTAGTACGGACGAACTAAATATCAGATATGTCTCAGGGTTCAAAAGCCTTGAGCCATCTTTGATAGGATATGTGTGCTCAGACGTTTGATCTGAGCTCTCTGGATTTGTTTCAGATATCTTGAAATGAATGTTTGTGTGCGCATTCTAACATCTTTTGTCTGGTTTGGGTTTGGTTATTGATCGTGGATGTTCTTTTTCGATTGTTGCACGGCTGATCAAGTTAACTTTGATTTAGACCGGATTGGGGGTGTTACATTCATACCCTCCTCTTTGTAGATCAAACCACGGATGAAGATCTGGTCCTTGTGTAGTTTTAAGCTGAAGATCTGCCTTTCATCTATCATCCGTCTGCAGATCTTGTTCCAGGTGAGTACTTTGTTGCGACTTCATTACCCGATATTGTTGTGATAATATAGGTTTATGTTTCAAGTATGGTACCCATATAGTTACGCATCTGTTTATATATTTATATTAAATATGGTGTGATGGTTGTTGTGTTTTAATATCAAGTAGGTTGTGTAGATCTGTATTTATATATATAACATTTGCAATTATACCTATGGATATAAGTATATAAGCATGTGTAAGTATGTAAGCATGTGCATATCTAGTTATTGTTGTTGTGATGATGTGGTGAAGTGATAAAGAACCTAGAAGCATGTTTAAAGGATTAGGAGATAACCGGTATTGCGTGGAAAGCATTGTTGGTTGTTATTTTCCCTTTGGGGGTGGGATGGCTCTAGGATGGTTCACGTCGGGTGTCACATTGCTGTGCTGGATGGGTGGACTTCCTGCAGTAGGGTGAAACAGCGTGTGGCGGATACCGTTCCTGAGAGTCGCGCCAGGGCGGGCCGACATTGAGTGGTGTGTATTGGTCCGGATGTTTGTTCCTGGGGTACACTAAGCAATGTGTGGTGGTAACTGTCACCTGGTAGGTTGCAGTTCCGCGGATGGGGTGGGGGCTGATGAGCCGATTGTTAAACGGATTAGTCCGGTGCCGAGAGGGTCACTTAAGCCCTGGTGATATTGTTTGTTATTAGTATATCGTGCTATATATATAACGATAACTGCATTAGGTTGCATGTGCTTACTTTACTTGTTTTCTTATGCTAATGTGATGGTATTGTAATGACTCCGTGAGTCCCGTTGGGCTCATCCTCGCTCGCTGAGTAATTTCGATTATTCAATTTTCCTAATTTTCTTTTTTCAGGTGATAAAACAGAATTATTAGCCTATTTTAATGTTGGAGAATTTTCTGGATATGGATCTCTTGAGACACTACGGGAAACAGCATGTTGTGCTTGAGGTCGCTAACTTTATTCAGCTATGCTGAGGTTCGAAGCATCACGTATTTTCTCTTCTTTAACATGCCGCCATGTAACTACATGCTACTAATTTCCAAATCCATAGAGTGATTTCACGCAAATAGTGAAAATAAATAGAGAAGAGAAGTGAGAGACGGCTTTTACAAGTCAAGTGAAGGGGATTTAGCAAGACTTAATTTATATGTACGTATATCATATATAACATATGTATATGATGTGTTACAAAATAAATAGATGTTTATATCAAAGATATAAAGAATACTTTTCTCAGTTTCTGTTTTACTCTCCCTGCAATATGTCGATTAGTGTTATTTTATTTAGTTGCAACCGTTTATTTCTTTAGTAGAGCCAATTTTACTTGGTGTCAAAAGACAAAAAGAAATTATTATGTTTAGAAAGATTGTAAATTATTTTTATAATTTCAGTTATGAAATATATACCAAAAAGATCTAGATTAATCCATGTTAGATTAGACTTGATATGGAATAAATTAATCAACTGATTGTTGAGTGATTTAGTTTTATAGGAGATTTAGTTAGATACTCTATATTGAAAACCAAATTATTACATTATACTTTCATATATTTTTGTTAATATTAGACAATTTTTTCCATATTTCAATTTTTAAAAAATAGAAAATAAATATCAGAAAAATATATAAAAAATCGAAAAATATAGAAAAGAAAAAATATTAGTTAATCAGTATTTTTCCATTTTATTTTTGGAAACAAATAATTTAATAAAAATATTTTTTATTTAAGTTAATATTAATTCTATCTAGTCTAGAATTTAAGTTCTAGTTGTTGTTAACATTCTGAATTTTCTTAGAATGGATCGGTTTTATTTTATCTGGTATATTATATTATATTCAATAACAGAACATGTATTTCTAAACTTTTGTCTATGTTCTATCTTGGTTAGAATATATATTTTTATCTTTTGTCTATATTCTAACAAGGTTGGAACACATGTCGATCTATTATAACATTTGTTCTATATTTTAACTCGGGTTAGAAGTCGTATTCTATCTTTTGGTATTTGTTCTATTTAATCATAATATGTTTCATTTTATTCTATTCATTCATCTATGTTCTAGCCAACAATAGAAGTTAAATTCTAGTCATTTCTCTGTGTTTTAACTTTAGCTAAAATATATATTCTACCGAATAGTCGTTATTCTATCTATGGTTAGGATTCATATTCTGAAAAATACTGAAAAAATCGGATCTACTAATTTGACATTTTACAAAATCTAAACAGAATCTATACAAAATTCAAAAATTATTGTCCTCTTAATTTCTTTTTTTATAATTAAAAAAAAACAAAAAAACTTATAAAATTATAAACCGGTTTTAACTCCATCTTCAACCATTTCCTCCATAGTTTCATTTTTATTGAAAATGTCAAGTTCAGTTCTTGGAGTATGAAAGTGTTTTCTAATTTTTTTAACTTAATATCAAGTAACAGTATGTTCTTCGGTTTTAAAAGGAAAAATCTTCTCGTTTTCTCGTGATCGTCAACAAAAACATTGATCTCGATAAATTTCGGTTTCAAGGTCTTTGTGTGTCAAAAAAGTATAATTATAAAAGCATTTTAACCAATGCAAAGAACCTTAAAAAACCGAAGGTTTCGTGTTTACAAATTTGTGTTTACTATCTGGACGTGTTCTAGTCTTCGACTCAAAAGGATTATGGCCGCAAGGCCCATAACTCTTGGAAATTAAGAAAAATGGAATAAGATTGCTGACTTTGACGGTTGAAAAAAGCCCATTAGATGCCTTATAAAAGGCTCCAGAAATGCCAATGGAATTTAAATCAGAAGCCGCTGATAAAACCGAATCCAATGCATTAATCATGAATCATTCAGATACTTCAAGGCTTCAACAACTTAACTTCTTCAAGACAAGTGTGGAATGGAGTTATAGTCAGAGCAATATTACAGTTTTTTTCCACAATCCATTCAAAACTGCACATGTAGAGCTAGTGAACTTCTTTCAGATTTATTCAACGAAATGACATGACATAACCACCAACATGTAAACAGTGAACAAGAAACCAGAGAAGTCATGTAGCTCGAGAATGATTAAAAACTAAAGGAAAGCATAGGATTACCAACTCAACTAGTAGTTCGATGCTTTCACTCATAACCAAGACAAAAAAGAAAGAAAAGTCACAAGACAAAAGAAGAACTACTAAAGCAAGAAAACCAAACTGAATAAAGATCTGATTTTTCTTTCACATCAACATCTTCTAGAGATTGATGATTTGTGGGTAAGACTAATTGTCTTCACTTTTTCCTGAAAGATCATCCCTCCATGAGCCCCGCGTTACCACCGGTGGGCTGGCACAGAATCGTCTCGCAGTTTCCATATACTACAATTGTTTGAGAGTGGCTGAACACAGTGGTTCTGCAAAACGACAAAACAATATGTTACTCTCAAAGTGTAAATCACTACCAATTTTCATAAAAAGGAACAAGCATTAGTCAGTAAAACAACATCATCATTCAGCTTTGTAGAAAAATCGACAGTTCAGTTCATATGGCGTGGCAGGTTCTTGCTAATCAATAAACAATAGCATTGCTCGACTTTACAGAATAAGAATCAGTGAAGAGAAAATTAGAAAACTCACTTGTTGAATGAAGCATCCCTGGCACTTGACGTCCTGCAAAGCGCACAAACATATAACAGAAAAATCAGATTTATTACTGAGGGAGAAAAAAGTACCATGAAGAAGGAGTTAGGAGATAGGACGAGACGCTTGAGCTTGTGCTTCCTCTTCTCCAGCCCAGCTGGAGGGTTAAGCAGATCGATGTCGTGTCCAGCGTCTTTTGCTGAAAAGAATTTCAGAATTGGCATTAGCACCAGAGAACAAAGTTTTTTTGTAACTACGGATATGGTACAAAATTTTGATGAAATGTTAAGAACTTTCTCTACCTTGCAAAGCTTGTAAAAGAGAGTATTCTGGGGATCAGGATCATCTGTGAGCGTAAGCTGATGAATAACCAGTGTAGTCTTTAACTTCTTCAGGAGCCAAAGTCCAGAATTAACAAGGAATTTGAACTGTACAGATAACCCAAGTGTGGACCCGAAAGCTATAGATATGCATGTAGATATTTCCCGTATGGTCTTCAAACAAGAAAGAAGAAAAAAAAAATCCCAAATTGATTAATACGAAAGAGGGATGAATAGTTAGACTTGGGTGTGATTTAGGGCGAATCGCTGACTTTCCTTTTTTCCTTCCTCTCCACGACTCCTCCGGCTCTGCCCGCCATGGCCATGGGCTCGCCGGCACAGACCGCCGTCTCTCCAATAACTACACACTCTTCCCCACGGATAGCTATCGTCATGGAAAATTCTGGCTCTGTCTCAAGATTCAACTCCGACTGCGAGATCATTGATGGTGTCGCCAAGGTCATAATACCTTCTGAACTTTTGGAACACTCGAAACCTTTATGGTCAAGCCATCAGCCATGTTGTTGGTTACTTCATTGGCGAGGCTCCACACATAGGAAAAGTGCATGCCACTGTCAACAGAATCTGGAATACAAGTTCGAGAACATAGAAAATCGATGCTCAGTTTCTCAACCCGCAAACTTTTCATTTAAGATCGAAGATTACTGAAAAAATACTTCTGTCATATTGGAAATATCCCTCTCGTGGTGCAGCAATGAACTCCGGAATCACAAAACTTGAAACCAGACCTAACGGTAATGCCAGTTTGGGTTGACTTTCAGAATGTACCAGATTACCTGTTCTCAGAGGTAGGGTTGATGTTTCTCGGGGATATAATTGGTGACGCAAAGAAACTCCACCCCAATACAGAACGATGTATCCGACTTGACGTGGCTTGGGTCTTGGTAGTGGTGAACATGGAAAACCAACTACCCACAAAAATTGTGATTAATGATGCAAAGGAATCTGTGATACAGATATCTTACCCCTGCCTTCCTTTTCGTTGTAAGAAATGGTCAGCTTGGGGACACAGTAAGGCAGACTGTGAACGTATGAAGTCGGGTACGGTGGTTCATCAAAGTAACACCAACCAACAACATTCCGCCCTAGCAGCAGACAGTTTGGATGGCCACAAATCTCGGCTAAACACTGAACAGCATGCAACAGCACGGGTATCAGAACGGACAGAGAGAATGAAACTTATGAGGAATCATATCTCTGAAGCACCCTCCACCAGATCTCTGAGCCTTATCAAAGTCGAGCTAAATGGCGTTAAACAAGCGTTTGGTGAGAGGCAACCCATCTGTAGGTAGAGTTTATTTTGATTTTTTTTTTTTGATAAACGACACGAAAGAGCTTGGAGCCGACCTTTGTGTCAACCGATGCATTCTCTGCATCGATCGATCCACCATACAGGTAAGTATTCTTGACCATGTTGTTTGTTCTTTCGTTTTTTCTTCTTACTGATCCTACGACTAGATAAACACTGGGGACAATGTTATGCAAGTCTGGGGGAGGTGGTTTCTGACATTGAGTTCATTTTTGGTTTTTTTGAGTCAGATGTTTCAGTTTGTCTCGTTTTATTGAGTCAAATTAATATTATCAGGAATTAGGATCTTTTCTCGGAATTAACCACTTTGATTACCACTTTAGTGATCATTCTTTCAGTAGTTGACAGCAGATTTTACTGATATGAATACCCAAATGTGTATTAATCTACCAAAGTCCCCATATATGTCTAAGTGTTTGAGGGATCTTGAGCTGACATGCACCTAATAAACTTAATTTCTCTCATCTTGGGATTTTGTATGCATTGGATCGGATTCCTTATTCAGGTCTGAAAAAGGTTGGTATGTGATTATAGTTTCCCTCTCCCTTCCCTTTAATTCTCATTCTCTAAAAAAATAGAGAATGACAAAAAAGATCAAAAAGAAGTGATCAAGGGTGTTGATGATGATCATATTGGCTCTCATGTTTCAAGAAAATCTGTCCAGGGCATTCAGTTGATAAAAAGAAAAATGATACCGTAGTAGGGAAAAATCAGCTGAATGGAAGTGAGAAAAGAGAGAGAAAACCTAAAGAATTTTTTTTAAAATAAATAGATACTTGAACAGTTAAGAGTCCATGAGTTCTTTGATTGATATTCCCTCGTTGAGACTGCACCTTAAACTTAATAAGGTCAGTAATGGTGAATTTGGATCTCTCATGGATTGTGAGTTGGAATTGGGATGGTTACTAAGCTTGAGGGGATGTAGTTGATGTATTCTCTAAAGTTGATACTGTTTGATATGGCTTACAAAGGTAGTGGTTAATTTGGTGTTCTTAAGGATATGTGAGTTCCAATTTTTTTCAAACCTTTTTCTCTGGTTTAGTTTTCTGTTTTGCTTGAGGACAAGCAAAAGCTAACTATGGGGGAGTTGATATATTGTGGTTTTTAGGGATTTTAACCATGGTATAACTTGTGTTTTTATAATTTTCAAGTGTTTTTCGAGTCTTGTTGAGTCCTTTTCAATTGTGTGAATCTTTAATCTATGTAGAGTTCGACTTCTAAGTACTGCAATCGATCTCTTAATTGAGTGAGTAAGCTTTAGGGTAAATTAAGCAAGATAAAATTCCATAGATCTGAAAACAGCATCGGATTCAGGACGACGAGAAAAGTCCAGAACCACCATGATAAGCCGCATCAAATCCCAGACGCACCTCCACCCACCTCTTTAATTCTGTGCATATGTATCAGGTACTGCCATCTCTATTATTGCTGCTGAATCACCATCATCGCCAGTGAATCTCCGGTAAGTTGCTGTGACTCATCGACAACTCGGCCGAGTTGATTTGGTGAGTCGTTGGGTTGACTCGATCGACTTAGTTAACCAGTTAGTTCGATTTCATTGATTTCAGTTTTTGTCAACTGATTTTGGTTTAACTTGGTTTAGTTTAGTGTGTCAGTTAGGACTATCAGGTCGGTTTGGATCGGGTTATTAGTTGGGTTAGGTTTGACCTTTGACTATTAATCATTGATCATTGACTTTGACCACATACTTTTCTGTTGACTTTGACCAGATGATCAGATGTCTGGTTTTCGTCGTTCGAACACTGCTCTCACTTGATTTATTGTACTAATTTCAAATTAGCATCCATTTGAGCAATGGAAGTTCAGAAATTGCAGTTATCATCCGGTTGCTAAGGTGGGGCTATTCCGCAAAACTCCATACTTGGTTTAGAACTTGCGATATGAATTTTAATACTAAATGTGATATGTTTTCTCTTATTGAGTCAACATAGTGTTTTTTGTCAAACAGAACTTAGGAATACAGTTATCAACCCAATTACTTTTGTATGCTCAATGATATTATTTGCTATATATTCTCTAGACATAATTTGGAAAGAAATTTTCTAGAAAATGTTTATGTGTCATCTCTACAACTATTCTCACAAAATAAATATGACATGGTTTGGAAAAAAGTTTACATGTAAATATAAGATGGGAGATTTTAAAAAATGCACTTTGTACTTTTGATCATACACTTATTCATGTTTACACTTTGTAAGAAGTCATTTTCAATTATATACACTTCTTATAGAAAGAAAGTCAATCATACCCTTAATGAAAAAACATGCTAGGAAACAAAATCTGAGAAAAAAAATTATTCTCTCTCTTTTCCTTTTCATCTCCTCCGACATGTTCAATTTTTGTTTCAATCATATTTCACCATCTCCATTCAACTCTGTCATCACCGTTAAATCATACCATCTCAATCCAGTTTATATACCAACTGAAGTTTTGCCGGTTTCTTCCTGGATTATAGATTAGATCTCCATCTTTGTCAATCTCCATTTTATGAACCTCTTCTTTTGTTTATAAATCTATATAAGTTAAATTATTTGTATTGATGAAGGTAATATATATAAATAAATGCTTAAATCCCTAAAATATCAGATTTCAATTGAATCTACTCCGAGATAGAACCACTTTTTGCAGGATTAGAATTTAAATTCGTCGTTTTAGATTTTAAGAGTTCATTATCCAGATTTTATAAACTCTTATAAAATCCCTAAAACCTTGATTTTGAGATAAATTCATCAATTCCGTCTTTTGATATGATCTGATTATTCGAATTACAATGTTTATCTCAAATTTTTGTGTAAGGATCGAGCCAAAAGAATGTTTTGCTTGTCGTTTTTATTATCCAGATCTATGAAGCTTTATAAATTACTTTATAAATCCTTATAAAACTTTAACAGACTTTACAAAGTCTTATAATACTTTAGTTTAGCTCATAAAACTGCATAAAATTTTAGTATACTTCATAAAAACTTATAAAAGTTTATCTGATTTTAAATTCATATAAATATAAATTTATAATAGTAATTTATAAAAGTTGTAATCTTATATAGAATTCTACAAGTCATTTATAAGGATTAATAAATCCTAATAAACAGTATTACACGTAAGTTAACAACTCTATTTATAATTCTTTATAAACCTTTTACAAGAGATTATAAATAATTTATAAGGGTTTATAAACCGCTTATAAACCATTTGATAAGATTTTATATTTTATAAACCTATTAGTAATCATTTTATAAGAGTTTATAAGGATTTTAAAAGATTTACAAATTAAACTCTAGTTTTAAAGAGACTAATACTTGGAAGAACCCATTTTTGTTTTTATGTTTGTTGGAAGTACCCGTCAGTGTGAAAGGTTGGCACTGTACCTGTGCTTTTTAGTATCAACAAGCTAGGAAGAAAATGTGTATTAAAGTGTGCTTCTAATAAAGTTTAGCAAATGTTCTAAAAGGTTTAGAAAGGGTTTAGAAAGGTTTATGAATTATATATAAGAACTTATAAATCATTTATAAAGGTTTATTAAAATATTTATAAGGATTTATAAAATATTATCAAAGTCTTATAAAACATTTGAGGCTCACATAATTCAACTTTTTCGTAAATATCAACATAATACGTGTATATGAAGTCTTAAATACCAATGATTCCAGATTTTTTGCCACATTCTTCGTAATCCTAGTTTTTGTTTGCAAAAAAAAGTAAAAATTACCCAGATTTTATAAGCTCTTATAAAATTGATTAAAATCCCTAAAACCTTTATTAAACCGACGATTTCAAAATAAATCGCTGAAATTCTGTATTTTTGTGTGATATGAAGCTTCGGATTACAATTTTTGCTGGATCTATATTCATAAATCGCTAGGAGATTGGATTATATGAAATAATGAATAAAAAATCCTCAATTGTGTTCACCAGATCCCGATTTGATCTCGATTTGAACTCGCATACCATATGGGTAACCTTCGGAGATAACGAAGTGAAAAAATTGCAGAATATTTTGGTTCATCGAGATCGATTTTTTCTGGTAATTTAGGTGATGTCAAAAGAAGAAGAAGAAGAAGAAGAAGAAGAAGAAGAAGAGAGGACGCGAGAGGAAGAAGAAGAAGTAAAAAAAGTTTAGTTCATTAAGGGCATAAAAGTCATTTAACCCTTAATTAATTAGTGTATTTTTTTAAAGGAATTAAAGAAGTGTATTTTTGAAAAAATGTATGATAAAATGTGAATTTCCCAAGATGGTATATTGTTTCAATAATGTTAATTTTCTATTTAAATTAATTCCTACAAAAATTCAAATTACATGTAAAGATAACATAATATATCTTCAAATCACTCATCAATTAGTATAATTGATCTGTCAAATAAATTATATTTCTTTCCTTTTTAAAAATTTAAAAATATAAGAATTATTATTTGAATTATGATTTTAGTATTTCCTTTCAAAGTTGCAAAAAAATCATGAAAAAAGAACTTTCAACAGTTACAGCAACTTTTTTTTTAAATGTTCCGTAATCAAGTTTATTGGTTTCAAGGCAGCATTAAAATTTTCTGAAGTGACAACTCTAGCACTGCATCACAAACTTGTCCACATTTGCATTCTTTTAACATAGAATAAGTTTGATGGAAAATTGTTAGAAACTCCTTATATATGTGAAATTCCTCTATATGTGTCGTCGTGAAAGTTGGCCAGTTCTCAATGTTTGACACCATCTTAACCAAGTCAGAGCAATCTGTAGTAAAGACTAAATGCTGATGTTGAAGATTTTTTGGAGATTTACAAGAATACACTTTATAAGATACACCTATTCATGTTTACATTTTAGGGGAAACCATTTCAGTTTTACCCTTTTTTTAATGATTAACGACAAAAATAACCCTAAAAAATAAATGCTTTAGTTTTCTCTTTTGTCGATATCCCTTTGTAGTTATCTCTTGCCATCTTCATCTCACTGAAATCTCGTCTGCTTTAAAATCTTATTGGAATATCATCGAAACTACTTCGTCGGAATCCTGCTGGAGGCACTCATGTGGCCGGAAACTGGAGTACGGAGGTTCTGAATCTGATTTTGGCCAGAAATTTAGTTTCTGATATGGCAGCAGAACTGAGGTTGATTACAGACAAAAATCTATATCTGTTAGTTATGATGGAACGGAGGTTGAGTACAGTCGGAAACCTGAATCCGAGCATGGATTCGATTATCGTGGAAGAATAGAGAATGATGGAGATAACGGAAATTCCATCTATGTTCATTCGCAAGGAGATAACATGATGATGATGATAATGATGATTAGTAAGAGAGCCACGAACACAATGAATAGGTAAGTTTGACATTATTCTTTATTTCTTTTTATAAAGCTTTATATAGAGATGAAATCATCTGCCGACGATGTTCGATACGAGGGAAGTTACAGATTTTATAATCTCTTAAAAATTAAATTTCCCTAACTAGCAAATCTTTTTAGTTTTTTTTTGTAATTCTTAAACTAAACCTTTCTCTTCTCTGTTATTTTCTAATCTCAAATTAACGTTTTTATGGAACCTAGAACAAAGCTTTGTAGAATCTGGAATGATCTCAAGTTATGGATCTTTAACAAGATTATTGGTATGAAAAGTAATAAACTCTAAATTAAACGAGACTTGAAAGCATAAACCTATTATGATTGGATTGTATTCTAATTGCTTATGAATTTTCCAAACTTCTGCAGCTTCAGGTTGTCAAACTTGGGTTTTGTTACCATGTGAACACAAACACAATTGCTCTTCTTCAACAGTTTTACTACGACAAAGGAAGAAGCAATGGGTCTCCAGTTCTTATACTACTTCCTCCTCCTCCTGTGGTGGCTTCTTTTCCTCCTCCAGCAACAACACCACCACTGTCAACCAGGAGCTCCTCTATATGTTTTCTCTCCTGAATTTTATTCTTTACCGCCGACACCAACAATATCATCCCCATCTCTGTCTAAACCTTCTCTTTCACCACCGTCAGATACACCTTCTCCACCTAAACTATCTCCATCAACTCCAGCAACTACATCTCCTCACCTCTGCTCCTCCTCGGGCTTCATATCCGACATATCATGCTGCTGTAACTCTTCCTCCAACTCGATCACCTGTTAATCCTAATGAGAAACCAACTGGGTGAGGAAAACAACACTTTTAGCACATGACTTATTGCAGCTGTTGGAGTAATTTTTGTATTGGTTCTGCTTAGCCTTTTTGTGTTAGCTGTCTGAGAAGCCATGCTGGTAACAACATGTACATGTCATCTGATTCAGAGATGCTTAATAACCAAAGATAATAGGGTTTTTAAATCATTTTATAAGGATGTATAAATCATTTGTTTATAAATAATTTATAAGGGTTTATAAATCATTTTAACAAAGGTGTATCAATTATTTATAAAGTCATTACAAAGGTCTATAAGTTATTTCTAATGGTATATAAATCATTTATAAAGTGTTTATAAGGGTTTATAATCCATTTATAAGAGTGTTATAAATATTTAATAAATATTTATAAATATTTAATAAGAATTTATAAATCCTTTATAAGAATTTATAAGGTTATACAAATCATTTTATAAGATTTTATAAATCATTTAAGGATTTAATAAGATTTTATAAATCATTTAAGGATTTATCAATAACTTTTTAATGATTTATAAATAATTTCATGAGCGTATAAAAATAATTTTTAAAGTAAGTTTTAGAAATTAACTTCTAAAAATAAAGTTTATAAAATCATAAAGTGTACAAATCATTTATATATAAAAATGGCTTATGAATAATTTTATAAGGGTTTTTCACTCAATTTATATGGTGTATAAACCATTTATAAGTGTTTATAAATAATTTAATACGGATTTCGAAATCATTTTAAAAGGATTTATAGATCATTTTATAAGGGTATATAAATCATTTTAAAAATAATTTTTAGGAAAAACTTTTATAAAATATGTCTATAAATCATTTATAAGGTGTATAAATCATTTATAAAATGTTTATAAGATTTTATGAATCGTTTTATAAGGATTTATAAACCATTTTATAAAGGTATATAGATCATTTCTAAAGTAACTATTGTAAATGAGTTTATAAATCATTTAAAAGGTGTACAAATAATTTTCAAGGGTTTATAAAATTGTTTTATAAGGGTTAAAAATATTTTATAATGATAAATGAGATTTTTAAATCATTTATAAAGTGTAAAAATCAATTATAAGGATTTATAAAATCATTTATAAATAGTCTTTGTTGGGTTTGACTGAGCAATACAGTAAAACGCCATGATCAGCACAGAAGTCTTAAGATTTCTATTTCAAGAACGTAGGAATCTATATCTCACTCAGACAGCATAGAGAACAAATTGGTATGTAAAGCTATGTTTTTTTTAATGTCCCGTTAATGTTATTCTGTAAAATTTCTTGGATGTTGAGAAAATATTACAGGTGTTAACAGTTCTCCAATAAATAGGTTTATACAGATGGTTGTTAAAACACTTTCGTATTTTTCTTTTAACGTTTACAGAAGCTGAAGCTTGTGGTGTGAGGAACAATATACTTCTTTTGAACATTTAGACCAGACCTGTTTAGATTCTCAACGACAATAAAATTTAAGAAAAGAGAACATGATGGTAGACTACTAACGACTTATTTCTAGAACAGATTTTTTGATATAGCTATCTAAATTTTCCATATTACAGTTGATTAATACTAAAAAGGGAAAGAGAATAATAAGATATCTCGGTTACTGCTGCTAGTGCTACCAACAATCCCCTTACGTAATGTTTTGAGCTTCGTAGAGTTCTTATCTACTTCAATCATTGATTTTATAAGGCTTTATAAACGGGTACAACAAAAAACTCCTAGCACGAGCAATCATATCCCAACCTTGCATCGCCGGCTCTAGCACAATTTCCTATTTAACAGACGCACATATCACCGGAACAATCTCAAGTGATATCAATCTCCGTTACTGCTGCTAGTGCTACCAACAATATATGAATCACTTCCGTCGTTACTAGGAGATTAGGTCACCGCCGTAAATCCAAAAAAAGAAGCCTGAATAAAAGGAGATTAGGTCATAATTTCACCTAACTTGTCTTCATCTTTATCTTCATAATCTTCCCCTTTAATTTCTGGATCTATGTACATATATCTAAAATTGAATTCATAAAAACTCGAATTAAAACTCATAGACAGTATTCAATCACCAGAACCAGAGAATTTAAATCGCCTGAGCAGGAGATGTTTCGATCTCCGTTGCCAGAGTTGATCATCATCGACGGAGTTTGATGTAGTGGCCGGAGTTGCAGCTCGTGAAATTCATTGGGAGAAATCTGAAAAAGGGAAAGATTAATTTATTAAAGGTAAAACAATCATTTCACCCTTAATTCATTAGTATATTTTTGTAAGACAAATAAGAAAGTGTGTTTTGGTAAAAGTGTATCACTAATAGTGCATTAGTGACAAATTCCCAAGATTTTTCATATATTTCATTGTCTAAATTTAAATTATACATGTAAGGGTATTAAACTTGCTCGATTATTATGATACTTCATCTTTATTTCCGCCATTCCTCTTTACTACAATACTAACATTTGCCTGAAAAAAATATCAGATTTCTTCTAAGAGCCGTTTATAAAACATTACCAACCATCTTGTTCTACTTTTACAACCTGGGAAACAGAGTATCCCACATCATTTTTTGTATCTGTTAGTTGAGCCTCCTCCCATATCTATAATCTGTCTTTTCTTTCCTCTATCCTGAGAATATCATCAGGGTTTCTATCTTTATTGTTAATTTTTTTTTTCATTTTTGATTTTTCTTAAGTACAAATTTATCAATGGAAAATATATATTTTCGATCCTCTTCGAGAGTCACCAAAAAAGGTGATACAAATTTGAGAAAACCGATGATATCAGAAAGATTTGAGGATTAGAAGGAATTTTTGAAAGAGTTTAAGTTTGAACCGTTGGAGGGCATTAAAAAAAATATGTTTTAATTTTTTTTCCTTTATTCTACAACGGGAACAATGTGTATCACACTGTATACCTCTTGATCTTAAATTCTTTGTAAGTGAGACACATCAAGATAGAGTCTGCCACATGAAATATTTCATTTTTTGTGGACACTTAATTTTTCATACCTGAGCCAAAATGGTTTAATATTTAGACCATGCGTAGTATCAGTATTTTCTGAATCAGGAAATATCATATTTGTATCATATCTTAATTTAACCGTATATTTCACATGTTTCGTGTAATGTCATTCGTAGGTATTCTTTTTTAGCACTCCAGTAATGGTATAAGCTTGATAATATCAACATCCTCATGGATTATGGTTACCTCAATCAAAGACATATTCCATTTATCAGAATCAATAGGGTATATAGTAAATTTACAAGTTGCTGATCTCGGGCAAGTGCCATGGATCAAAAGATCATTCATACTGAAATGAATGTTCCAGACTCTATTTTCTAACCAGATATGTAGCAGAGATTATAATCCTCCAAACTCTAGTTGGATTCAGAGGATCAGAATGTATGTAATATCCTTCTTTATAAAATTTTGTAAAGAGCGAATCTGGTTTGTCTATTATATGCCGTAGTTTTTTAGCTAATAAAGTTATATTTTGGTCTTTAATTACTCGAAAGCCCATACTGTTGTTTCCCGACATAATTTATCTGATGACATCCAATGTATTTTCCTATGGTTTGTTATCTTTTTAGGTAATCTGAAACATGATAAAACATGAGTCAGTAATGTCGTCACTACTAGTTTTATTAGAACTTCCTTTCCTATTTTTGTAACAAATCTTACTGTCCAAACATTCACTTTATTATGCATTTTTCTGTAAAACGAAACTGAAAACTTGTGTCTTTGCTCTACCTAAACTCTCTGGAATTTCTAAGTATGATCCTAGCCCACTGATATTAAAAATACCAAACAGTTATTATATTTTCTCCTTCGTATCCTCGGTTATCTTGTGTCCAAACTATAAAGATAATTTATCGAATTTTAGTTGCTGTCCTGAGTGATCCCATATTCTTTAAATATTTTTTAATAAAACCTTACATTCGTCTATATTTTTGACAGAAAAAAGACTATCAACCAGAAGAAAAAAAATGAGAAATAGGGGGTTTTGCCCTTGCTATCTTTGAACATGTTACCAATTTTTCTTTTTTAGTTTTCTGAATATTTGCTATAGGGGCTTCAACACATAAAATAAATTGATAAATAGATAAGGGGTCCCCTTGTCCTATACCTCTTTTGGGGATAATACCACATCTTGGTCGACCATTAACGAGTACTTTTTACTAAACTGATGTAATGCACCACATAATCCAACTAATTCATATAAATCAGAAACCCATTTTCATTACAAGATTTTATACAAAAGACCATTCTACGTGATCATATACCTTACTTATGTTCGTTTTTATTGCCATGGATTTCCCTTTGTAAGAAGGGTTTTTCGTAAGACCATGGAATATTTCTTTAGCGATTCAAATATTATCTGATATTAGTCGGCTGGACTCAAAAACCGATTGTATTTTCAAAGTTAAATTTGGTAGAAACCATTTTAATCTCTGAAAAGCTTATTTGAAATAATCTTATATCCAACGTTACATTAACTGAATGGTCTCAATTCATTCATACAACTTGGTCGTGAAGTTTTTCGAATCAGGCAAATGTTTGTCATATTCAGCTGTCGATCAAAAGACCCTGACTCCAAGAAACTTTTAACCATCTCTAGAATATCTCCCTTAAAAGTATGTCATGACTGCTGAAAGAATAGAGCAGTTATTCCATCTGGACTTATGCCTTCTCCGGGTGCATTATAAATAATGCCCTACGTATTTCTTCATCTGTTTCCTTAACAGTTGACCTTTCATTCATAACATCTGTAACTAAAGATGGTACCTCTATTAAGACATTGTCAAAATTTATTATTTGAAGTAAATAACTTTAAAAAATAGTCAACCACTACTTACTCAATCTCTATTATATAGTAACCTGGTCACCCTTTTCATTTCATTATGTATGCAAATAATTTTATTTTTTTACATTTTGCTGCTTATTTAAAGCATGATAGAATTTCTGCATTTTATGTTGCAAATATAATTCCTCATCTTTTAATTTTTTGTTATTTTAAAAATCTCCTCAGGAGTTATGCGATCATGTACCTCCTTAAATGCTTTTTCAAATGATTTATACGTTCTTTTCCATATGGAAAATTATTCATCATCAAGACCAAGATTTCATGCTGACATTTTTGTATTTTATCCACAATATTTATATCCATTCGACCTCTAGATATTTCTCATCCTCGCGAAATTGCGTCAATAAAACCATTTTTTCCAGTCCATCGTTTATGAAACCAAAATTAACCTCTCTTTCTAGGAACCTTATTATGTATATTTGCCATTAGAGAGTGGTAATCTGAACCTACCATCTCCAAGTACTTGGTTTAAGAAAAAGAATATAATCAATGTTAGTCCTCATTCGTCAATGTCATGTCCAAATGACATCTGATTATTTGACTACTCTTTCGCTCCCACCATGATAAAGTATTTTTCAAAGCCGGGACCTCCAACAAACCACAGTTCTCAGTCATACTATTAAGAGGAATAAATTTGATGCATTCTGAGCGGCTATCCTTATTTTAAATGATTCTCTGTTATCTTATTTAGAGTGATAAACCAGAGTTCAGATTGAATAATATCAATACGTGTCAACCATTCTCATATTTTTCTCGTAATTTTTAAATTAGATCACCGTAAACAAAATAAAAATTGTTAACAAACAAAAAAGAGTTAAAAAGGCAAAAAAAAAAGAAGAAGAAGAAATTTTCACCAACATAAAAACAAATCAAATCAAGTCATCATCAATTTGAGAAACAAAAAAGATTAGTAGGATATTTTCAATAATGATATTGTGGATTATAACTAAAATATAATTAAATAATTAGTTGAAAGGTTAATTTTATAGATTTTTTACTTATTTAATTATTAAATTATTTAAAAGATACATATTACATTATGAATATAATATATATTAGTTTATATGAACAATTATTCTACTGTTCAATCTAGATTTAATTGTAGTACAATCTTTTTGATGGAACAATAGGTAGCTCCTTAACTAATTTATACTAATAAAATAAATGATATTTAAATTCGCATAAACTATATTTACATGAAAATAAAATAAATGAACTAAATTTTTCAAAATTTTATAATTTTATTTATCAATTATAAAATATAAATAATCTAAAATATGATAATATATATATATATATATACATATATTATAAATGAGAAGTGTTATCGATTTTTTTAATTATTGTAGTGAAACAAGACAGAATACAAATCTAATAGTAAAGTGATGAAATTTAAATTTCTTCATATGATTTCAAAGTATAATTAAATTACATCTGACATTTTTGTGGTTTCAGTATTGTATCATTGAAAATTTGAATATCAAAAATAAATTAAATTATAGGCTGAATTCGAATTTAAAAAAAAAATATCTAAAAAATATATATCTCTAATGCATAACATCATCTAGTTTATATATATAGATAGAATTACTGTAATTCTCTTGCCACATATGAGTCGAGAAGAAGTCTGAGACATAATGTTCTACATCTCAATCCAACATCTAACATTGCACCATAAGCATGTTCACATGGTATCCCCGTTATTTGCCACTTCCCACATGAACATGTCCTCCTCGTAGTTTTCACATCATAATAATTCTCAAAAAGTGTAACCTCAAACACTCCATAAGTAGCGGGAACTGTTGTACACTTCTGATTCAAGCATTTGAACAACATATTTTGCAAACCTCTCTTGTCACCTCAAAGATTTCTTTCTTCTCTTTTTGATTCTGACCATTGCTTGCCTTTTAATTGTCTCCAACATTGGTACTATAGCTTTACCTCTTGCTTTGGTAATTGTTGAGTTGAACGACTCGGTTGCATTGTTGTCTACGTCTTCACAGAAGCTTCCTAGTCTATAATACGCCAAAGACCAAGATTTTGGATCCTCCTTCATCACGTCTTCATACAAAGTCATGCTATAGTCCTCAATTTTTTTGCGATTCTCCTCAAATTGGGTAATGTTATAACTCCAAGCTAAGTTCCAAATCATTGGAGGCTTCAGAAAGTCTTTATTTTTATGCTTCTTCTTAAATTTCTCCACAATATGTTTCATACACCTTCTATGATCTGTGTTTGGCAATCTCTTACTGAAGTACCTTATGCCATGAACCTTAAGACATAATTAGTTTTGACTTCGTTTTGTTTTTAAGTTTTACGGGTCAACGGAGTTTGGTTATGAATCGGGTAAACACAATATATTAAACGCAATTTTGATACGCTATTAATGAATTAATTAATTATGTGGAAATATTAGAAATTTATAACATTGGGGAGATTAGTGATGAGGCTAAAAGTTTGGGGGGGAATAAGTGTGGGATTGGATAGTATGGGGGGACTAATGAAGTCAACCCATTATTTAAAATGATGCTATATGTTGACTTTGCATTAAGGATAATAAGTGATAACCAATACTTGTTTCACAATACATATATAATCAATCTATAAATAAAAATCAATACTTGATTTACAATAGAATCACAAGTGCGTTCAAACGCTGCATCTAGAAATCTCATCCTCCTCTCAAAACGAACATGGCCTAACTAAAAATTAAGTGCATCCAAATGAGTTATTCAAGAATATGAATGGTCATTGGATAAAAACCAGAAACTAAAAACAGAGATATACCAGTTGCTTCGTATCCTGTCCATCTCCTCTCTAGCCCTGAAACATTACAAATATAAACAAACTTACTAATAACGTAAAAAGCTTATTAATAGTACTTAAGATATACATGAACACATCCTTAGTTACCTTCTAGTATTATTACCATTCAGAAGAAACAAATCGATGAACAATATCATGCAACTTTCGAACTATCTCTATTAAAAAATCAACTTGGTTTCTCAAGATAGTGTCTTCCATTTCACTGGTTGTTGTTGTTGGATGACTGAAATAAGGTTGAAGGAGTAGGACCAAGGCTAACACATGGAACACGACCAAGACGTTCAACTCCAAATACTTCATAAGTAATATCATCTAAAATTTTCAGAGACAATTGCAATGATTTGACGTACATAACTACAAGAACACAAACCTGATACCAACTAAAGTTTTCAGAGAATTGCAATGATTCAATATAATTACAAAAACACAAACTTGATACCAACTAAAGTTTTCAGAGACGATAGCAATGATTTTCGTGATGGATTTTCAAGTATTTGAGCACTGTTAGTTTTCTTTTACTTCAATTCTCCTCCTTGCCTAAAGTAACGGCGATAAAATTGAAGAATCTGGTTTGAGCTCCACATCAAAAATTCAGCCTGGAGTTAAATAACTTATTGACATTCAAAGGCGAACAATATCCCAATATGATCTCTCTCCAAGCAATAACCTGGGTTGGCTTATCTTGCAACCATTGCTTCAATGGACCAAACTACAACGAATGGTCTGCATGGTCTGGTGCATGGCTTTTAAGGCTAGGAAAATCTATAAAGGAGGAAATATTTGAAACAAACATTACCTTTATGTGTGATTTAGAAGAAATGTCATTGAATATTTAATTTTATTAAGGATAATTTAGACTAAACATATATGTAAACTATAATAAGTCTCATACTTAAATAGATATGATTATGTAGATATTAATTACCATAAATAAAAATAAATTAACTATATATATATCTAAACAATTTAAAATAATAAGTCACACTTCTCTAATTAATTAAAAATAAAATTAATCATA
>KE156222.1:60798-75755 GCA_000411075.1 Sisymbrium irio | reverse complement strand
GATATTAAATCAATGATAAATATAATTAAATAATATAATAAAAATTATTTTTATAAACCATATAATCAATTTTTTATAAATATAAAAAGAAGATAACATAAAATTTATTTAGTAAATATATACTGAAAATATCATAAAATTATTTTTTTGTATTTTTAATTTTATATTTATATTATTCACATATGTTTTTATAAGTTTTTATAGTTTGTTGATTGAAATATGTAAAATATTTAAATAATTAATAATACTAATTAATTCATTTTAATTATAAAATCATTAAATAAGTGAAAACGATAAGTTTGATAGGTGAATTTTCATATTTTAATTTTCATAAATATAGAAATATATATATTTAATTATAAAAATATTAGAAAATAAAAATACAAACTAATAAAATATATTATATAATTTCATCATATATTTAAAATAAAACTATCAGTATACCTCAAATTATAACTTTTAAAAAATATACTTTTAATAAATATAAAATCAAAAATAAACTAAAAATATCATTCTATCTCATAACATATTGAAACTACCAAATATATAATATGTCTTACACTTTTAAAATTTACAAATATACATTATTTAAAAAATTATTAGACTTTAAAAATATTATCTTAAAGACAAGATATAGTCTATTACATTATTAATACATATAAATATAACACTAATAGTTTTAGATTGTCATGTAATAAAGTAATCATTATGATCGATTGGCTTTAAAATTTTTGATTTCAAACTAATGCACATTACAATAATTCAATTGAAGCCCAAACATGAATTAATGTGTCCGATAAAATTAATGCTTGTTGTTTTTCATTTTAACATTATCAGATTATATTTTATACTATTTATTTTCAGTTTTATAAGTTATAAAATAATTATATAACTGATTGGATTTTGATAAAAGTTCAATTTGGCCCAAAATCTTTACTGTTATTAATTTAGTGTTAAACAACTAAAACTCAAAAATATTATTAGGCTTTACTTAATTTTTATATATTACTTTATTTAATTTTAATAAATAAAATATAAAATTTCTATATTTATAAAATCAAATATTTAAAAATTAAATTAAAAATAATCGGTGTGCCGACAAACAAGTCTGAATCTAGTGTTTGGTGTAATTCCACAACCAAATGAAGATTCAGACGATTTTTATATATTCCATATTTGTGAATTGGTGAATATATTATAAGTTGTGTATAAGAGAATGTTTTCATTCGGTTACTTGGGAAGCACTCTATATATTGTATTTCATGACCAAGATCAAGAAATCGTTTATACAAAGTTTGCATGGGAATAGAGAATAAAGCATATCTGAACCTGGCTGAGATAAGTAAATCTAGTCTTTGGCATACTAGACTAGGGCATGTAAACCTGGAGACTATAAAAAACCATGGTCAACAAAGAGCTTGTTCAAGGAATCCCACATGTAACATTTGAAAAAGAGCTATGCAGATCATGTCTACTTGAAAAACAGACCAGACAAGTTTTCCCACAAGCAACCTCGTTCCGAGCAGACAAAATACTTGATCTTATACATGGGATCTTTGTGGACCCGTAAAGCCTACCAATGGAGGATGAAACAGTTGTATCTTTGTCCTCATTGATGACCACTCAAGTTATATGTAGTCCATTCTTCTACAAGAGAAGAGTGACACATTTGAAATATTCAAAAGCTTCAAACGCTTGGTGGACAAGAGACAGGAGCAATTATCAAACCTTTCAGGACTGACAGAGGAGGAGAGTTTACATCACAAGAATTCAACTCATTCTGTGAAACCTCAGGCATAAGACGGCATCTTATAGCTCCTTACACACCACTACAAGATGGCGTGGTGAAAATACAAAACATGAAACTATTGGAGATGGCAAGAAGTGTTCTAAAACACATGTGAGTACCAAACTATTTATGGGGAGAAACTATTAGGCATTCTACTTATCTCTTGAATAGAATAGCCACAAGAGCCCTCAAGGAGAAAATCCCATATGAATCATTCTGGGACAAGAAGCTGAGTATCAGTCACCTTAGGATCTTTTGCTGTATTAGTTATGCAAAGGCAGACAAATATACAGTGAAGAAACTAGACGACAGGTCAAAGATACTTGTCAATCTAGGAATTAAGCCGGGATCCAAAGTGTACCGATTACTTGATCCTCAAAATCGGAAGGTGGTAGTGAGCAGAGATGTTGGTTTCGATGAGACAAAGGGATGGAACTGGAGACATAGTGATTCAGAACGAGACAAAAGCTTCAGCATCACTCATGGAGAATTTGGAAATCATGGTATTCATAACCAATAAGAAGTTCTCAAAGAGATAGACGATCAAAAGGATGATGAAGAGGATGACAATGAGGACTTAGACTCTGAAAATCACGAAACCAATCAGAAGAGAGAGACAATTGCAGAAAGTCAGCTAGTGTCTCCTACCCCAGCTCTCAGACGATCGTAAAGACATATCACAAAGCCAAAATACCTAGAAGATTATGTGCTACTCGCAGAATAGGAAGGAGAACTATTGCTTCTTTGACTTAACAATGAGCAGAGAAGTTTCAGAAGAGCAAAGGAGAGCAGAGAATGGAGTAACACTTTCAGAGAAGAGATTAGTTCCATTGAAAGACTTAACACATGGAACCTCGTTGAATTTCCTGATGGAGTAATACCGATTGGACTAAAATGGGTATTCAAAGTGAAAAGAAACTCAGATGACAGTATCAACAAGTATAAAGCTCGCCTTGTTGCAAAAGGATACGTACAGGAGTACGGAGTTGACTTTGAGGAGGTCTTCGCTCCAGTAGCTCGTATTAAGACTATCAGGTTACTCATCAACATTGCTGCTTCACATGGGTGGGAAATCCACCATCTGGATGGAAAGACAGCATTCCTACAGGGAGAACTCAAGGAAGTGGTCTATGTATACAACCGAAGGATTTTGAAAAGAAGGGAAGAGAGCAGATGGTTTATAAGTTGAATAAAGCCTTATACGTCTTGAGACAGGCTCAAGGGCGTGTAACGACAAACTGAACCAGATTCTTACTGAATTACAGTTCATCAAGTGTTCCAAAGAGCCATCCGTGTAACAAAAGAATATCAGAGAACATCTTCTCCTCATAGCAGTTTACGTTGATAACTTATTTGTCACGAGAACAGATTTAGATGTGATCAATGAGTTTAAAAGAGAGATGGGGTATAGTTTCGAGATGATCGATCTTGGGAAGCTAACCTACTATCTCAGAATCGAAGTAACACAACATGGCAATGGAATTACACTCAATCAGAGGAGATATGCTCACAAGATTCTTGAAGAAACAAGGATGATGGAGTGTAATTATGCTCATACACCAATGGAAGTGGGATTACAACTCTCAAAAGAAGAGAATGAGAAAGAAATTGATGCTTCAGACTATAGAAAATAGGTGGCCTGCTTTCGATACTTAAATCCATACAAGACCAGATCTCTCCTATTGTGTAGGTGTGTTAAGTATTTACACGCAAAGTCCTAGAGAATCACACGGAGCTGCGATGAAGCATTGCCTAAGGTACTTAAAAGGGACGGTTTACTCGAACTAACTTTCAGAAAATGTTCAAGGATACCTAAGTTGGTCGGCTATAGTGATAATCGCCTTAATATTGATCCTGATGATGGAAGAAGAACAACATGGCACATCTTTTATCTAGGAGAAAGCCCTATCTCATGTAGCTCACAGAAACAAGACGTTGTTGCACTTTCTTCATGTGAAGCTGAATTCATGGCAGGTACTGAGGTAGCAAAGCAGGCCATATGGCTCCAAGACTTGCTTGACGAAATTACTGGAACAACAAGTGAGAAAGTTGTCATACGAGTTGACAATAAATCAGCAATTGCATTGACTAAAATCCAGTGTTTCATGGGAGAAGCAAGCATATACAAAGGAGATATCACTTCATTAGAGCATGTGTTGAGAATGGGAGAATCGAAGTGGAACATGTTCCGGGTGAAGAACAAAAGGCAGACATCCTTATGTAGGCTTTAGGAAGAAGCAAATTCAGAGAAATGAGGGAGTTCATTGGTGTTGAAGACTTGGAGAAAGCTGAGTTCAAATTTAAGGGAGAAAATGTTGGAGTAAGCTTGTAATACAAGCCATCCTAAAAAATTTAGGATTAGGAAAGAGATAAGGAATAATGGGAATTATCCTTTTATGAGAAAAAGAATGATGTATGATCGATTCTCTATATAAGAAGATACCAATGTGTGGTATAGCTTATGAATTTGAGAGATAGAAATCTTTAGGTTTTTGAGTTATTTTTCCTAAATTGAATAAGAGAGTTATTCATAAATCTTGTCTTTCAAACTCTATAGACTAAACTATAACAAATGGTCTGGTCTAGAAATCTATTCATGGCTCTTAAGGCTAGTAAAATGTTTGGTTTATTCCCCCAACCAAATGAAGAAGATTCAGAGGATTTTGATATATTTCATATTTATGAATTGGAGAATATATGGTAAGTTGTGTATAAGGGAATGTTTTCATTAGGTTTACCTGGGAAGCACTCTATATATTGATTGTTTATATATGTATCTCCCTCTTTGCTAGTAATATAAAAAAACATTTACGCAGACTTAATTTTCTTGACTATGTTTAATCATTGAGATATTCTTGTCATTGTGTTGGAATTTGTATTACCATGTGGCTGAATTTGTATTCATGTTAAGTAACCTTGGCATTTTATTCATGTTTACATTTATTAACCATGAACTTTCCTGTGTTTGTGTTTGTAATATCATTTATATTTGTTACTCTCTGAATGTATTTCTGATCACTCTTCCATGAGCATAGATTTTGTCTTAACATTTGGATGAATTTGTGTTCATATTATGTTAACCTTGACATTTGTATTGTTGTTTGCAATCAAAACTTTTTTTTCATAAAGATCTGACGTACGTATGTAAGCTAGCCACCATAGATATGTCCGTGATCAATCTGTAAGTATAATACTTCCGTAACTAGATTTTGTGAATAAAATAAGGCTTTGAATGGTGATACATAACATGCACTGAATGGTGATACATAGCATACATTGTCTTCGTTATACATAACATGCTTTGAATGGTGATACATAACATGCACTGACCGCTTTTACGGGGGTTCATACAAGTAAATAGAACCTCTTCGTGATACATAATATGCATTGTCCCAGGAAACAGTTAGTTGAAGTAGAGAAACAGGTGAAGCTTTACTAAGCCAACACTTGGGAGTTTGCAACAAGTCCTCAAGAAGTTTTTTTCTGAATTTGTAAACGGATGTGATAGTTGCAAGTACTTTCCATCTTGTGCTTTGTTTCTTACATTTTCCATGGCCAGTTTCTCAAGCTTCTCAGTTTTTCTGGACGAAGTTCTCAATTTATATACGCAACACTTAGGGTTCTTTGTATTCTCAATTGTATGTTCATTTAGGTTCTAGATTCACTACACGTCTACATCATACACATGATAAACAAAATTTATGGATTTTGAGATCCTAGTGCTATAGGGTCTTTATATTGCTTACTCGAACAAAGATATGTATATATATAAAAAAGGAGAAACGCTATATACTTGTTAGTTTCAAGTTTCCAAGTACAAGAGGCTCTCACTGGGATCCATAAACTTCATGTCAAGATACATAGTTGTTCTAAGCTTACTAAACCAGTGATCTGGTATCCCTCTGATCTCAACCTCTTCCAAATGATTGGTTTGCAGATCATAGAAGAAAATGTAAAAGGGAGAAATCAACTCTGCAGGTACTAAGATAAGCTTCCCTTTTAGAGTTTGACCTATCACCATTCTATTGTCCAAGACTAAACGAATCTGAAAAGGATTGAAAACCAGAGTCTTCGTCGACCATTCCTTCTTCTTCCAATCACCCACAACCCATAGAATCGTCTTACCAGTCTCTTTGAAAAAAGTGGTCTCCAAAACAGTAACTTTTTCACCATATTCTATAAGAGTCAGTTTCGTACGTCCATGTAGCTTGCAAGGTACTTGGATCATATTGAACTCTTCAGACTTGACATGGAAACGTACAAGCACATAAGTACGTAAATCAATCATAGCCAAATAATATAAGAATCCGTTCATAATCAGTTCTAGTGGTGAAGGAAGATGAGGATGAAAGTCCTTTGCAACCCTTTTCCACGAACCACCAGCTTCTAGAACAAAGACCCAACGCTCTGACCTTATCTTTTGCATATCTTCTGATACTACTGTAATTGTGCTGAGTAGTTTGTACTGATCGTTAGCAGGGTCGTGGCACATAAAGTACGTGATGCTATAAACATTTTCTTCAGCTATGATATCAGATGCTATGGCAGGTAAGATCACAAGCTGTCTGGTACTGGGGTTATAGATCCGTGCCTTACAAAAGACTGTGAAGCAGATGAAGCCACGCAGAATGCGCATGTAGTAGCCTCCCATCTCACTGATGGTTGAATTTGGGTCGAACTCTAAGGAAGACGGAGAAGTGGCTGGAGCGGATGATAGGAGTAGAGACTTAGAGTAATCGTAAACGTCCAATAAAGACATGTAAAGACGAGGTTGGAATGGGGAAGGGAGCATAAGGAAACGGTTGCAAAAATATCTCGAGTAGAAGAGAGATGACCAAAACCTTGAGAGGCACTTGAATCTCGTCACAGATTTGGCAGGCAATCTCGCCATAATATCGATCAGGAGATCTAGAGGAATCTCCTCTGAAACACAAGTTTTGGAATCCTGCATCGCTCTTCGTCTTCTAGACCTCTTCGTTCTCTCCTGTTGTGTGGCGTATGGGTCATATTACGATATATATGTATATATTATATGTATATATCTTGGTGGATACTTTCCTATATTCTCGGTAGTTTCCTTTTCCTATTTAGGTTAAGAACTAGCCTATGATTGTATAAGACTCAGGTCTTCAGAACCTTAAGAGACAAGTTGATATTCAGCGATTCATATTTTGTCATGGTATCAGAGCATTGATCCAATTCTTTCTTCTTGATCAAAATCATCCTTAAGTTTCGATTTGATCTTCATCTCCATTAAAAGCCGCCTCTGTTTTTCATTCACGAAAACAGAGCTGCTTCTTCTTCAATTTACGACCGCCGCCTCTGTTCTTTCTTACGTACACAGAGCTGCTGTTTTCATCCTTTGTTTCTAATCTTCAAAACAGAGTATCGTACATCTACTTCTCTTTGATAATTTTCTGTTCACGATGTCTATCACAGAGTCATCGACATCGACAGAACTCAAGAGACGAACTATCTCGCCCTATGACCTAACATCTGGTGATAACCCGGGTGCAGTAATTTCATCCCCGTTGCTGAACGGTACGAATTATGACGAATGGGCAGTCAACTTGCGTATGGCTCTCAGTTCACGCAAGAAATTTGGTTTTATCGATGGGAGTATTCCGAAACCTGCAGCTGATTCCTCAACTCTTGAAGATTGGATAGCTAACAATCATCTCTTGGTAGGATGGATCAAACAGACCATTGAACCCAAGATACGTTCATCAATTTCAACTCGTGAAGTTGCTAAAGAGCTGTGGGATATAATTAAGAAAAGATTCTCGGTGAAAAGTGGAGCTCGTCTTCAGCAGCTTCGCAATTCTCTGGCTACCTGCAAACAAAACGGGTCTACTGTTGATGATTATTTTGGTCGTTTGACCAAGATCTGGGATGGAATTAGAGAGTGTATGAATTCCAAACAGTGCAATTGTGGAAAGTGTGAATGCGATCTCAATACAGCCCATGAACAAGAACGAGAGATTTTGAGGGTTCATGACTTTCTCTCAGGTCTTGATGACTCTGCTCATGGGGTAATTCGTTCTCAGATATGTGCTATCACTCCTCTTCCAGATCTTGATAGCGTTTATCAAACCGTTGTTCAGAATGAAACTATTCGGTCTAGTGTTGTACAAGAGACTTCTGTAATGAGGTTTGCTTCTCAACTCACGTCCTCTTCATACAATCGGCAACAAGTTTCTGCATCTCGCCAACGTTTTCCTCAGACTGCCACTCCTGCGATGCATCCTACGAATCGTGATCCATCTCGAAAGTGCAGTGCGTGTGGTAGAATGGGTCATGAAGCAAGCTCCTGTTTTAAAGTCGTGGGTTATCCTGAATGGTATGGTCGCGGTCGTGGTTCCTCTGGTCGTGGTCGTGGTGTCACTCCTCGTGCAAACAGTACACAGATCATTGGAGCAAACTCGGCTACTCTTCCTTCAAATGTGGTTCTTACGGACAACGATCGACAAGGTCTTAGTGGGATTTCTGATGAGCAGTGGAAGATCATTCAGCGTATGGTGGGTAGTGCACCAAAGACAGATACTTTAAGTGGTAAGAAAAATGGCATTGAGTGGATCTTAGATACTGGTGCAACACATCATATGACAGGACAGGCTGACTTATTAGAGGATGTTCGTTCTGTTTTTCCTGTTTATGTCAAATTGCCTGCCGGATCCCTTGTTTCTACGACTAAGCAAGGGACAGTTCGTTTGAATTCACGTTTGGTTCTCCATAATGTTTATCTCAGTTGATGGATTTGACATCAACTTAGTCTCCTTTGGGCAATTAGTCACCGATAATTATTTGGTGGGACAAATTACTGATAAACTTTTGGTTTTACAGGACCACACTACGAGGACGCTGATTGGAACGGGTGAACGAGAGAGAGAGGGACTTTATCGGTTTTGTGGCGTTGAGACTGTGACATCGCTGCATACAAGTGTTCGTGAGGATTCAGTTTTATGGCATCAACGTTTGGGTCATCCGTCTTCTCGGATTGTTAGTTTACTTCCTGGTGTTAGTAGTAGTGATGAGTTCTTTAAAAATTGTGATGTTTGCTTCCGTGCTAAACAAACTCGTTTATGTTTTCCGGATAGTTCTACTTCGGTCAATGGAATTTTTGATTTAATTCATTGCGATTTATGGGGTCCGTATCGTACAACAGCATTTTGTGGCTCACGCTACTTCTTAACCATTGTTGATGAGTTTTCCCGAGCAGTGTGGGTTTATCTTTTACCAGATAAAGCTTGTCTCGTCATATCCGAGATTTTTTGGCGTTAGTTAATACACAGAGTTTCACAAGAAAGTTAAGACGATAAGAAGTGATAATGGTACAGAATTTGTCTGTCTTTCACGATTTTTTCAAGAACAGGGGATTCATCATGAGACTTCCTGTGTTTACACTCCGCAACAAAATGGCAAAGTAGAACGCAAGCACAGACACATATTGAATGTGGCACGGGCTTTGCGTTTTCAAGCTCATCTCCCCATTGAATATTGGAGTGAATGTGTAAAGACTGCAGTCTACCTTATGAATCGGACTCCTTCTCAAGTATTACACGGTAAAACACCTTTCGAAAAATTATATGGTCGTGTTCCATCTTTCAATCATCTTCGTGTGTTTGGCTGTCTAGCATATGCGCACAATATAAATCATCAAGGTGATAAATTTGCTACAAGGAGCCGAAGGTGTGTGTTTTTGGGATATCCTTTGGGAAAGAAAGGATGGTTGTTATATGATTTAGAGAAAGAAGTCGTTTTTACATCTCGGGATGTTGCATTTTGTGAGGATCAATTTCCCTTTGCTTCTTCTACTTCGTTAACTCCGACTGCAGTTTCTACGTCTACACCGGATTTACCTGACATATCATTGGATGTGGATGAATCTGACTCGGTGGCTGTTGACACTGTGGTTCCTTCTCTCCCGGTTGAACCTAATGTCATTAATGACTCTACTGAAAATTCTTCTGCTAACGCTGATGCTTCTCCTCCCTCACCAGAGATTGTGTCTCCTGTTCCATCTGGGGATGATTCTTCAGTTCCATTGGTAGTTGCTTCTACAGTTCCACCTGCTGTTGAAGAGCAATTGGGGCGGGGACATCGTCCAAAAGTGCAGTCATCTCGGCTTCGTGATTACGTGATTAATACCGTCATGATTGATAGTACTCTCTCTCTCCCCTCTACTTCACCTCTTCCTCAGCTGTCTTCAGGTTCAGTTTATCCTCTCTCTGATTATCTATCTTGTGATAAATTTTCTGTTAAGCATCGCAGCTTCTTGGCGTCAATCACCTCCCATCATATACCTCACACGTTTTTAGAAGCTATGCTTGATGAGCACTTTAAAGAGGCAATGGGAACAGAAGTTCATGCTCTTGAGAGTCAACATACGTGGGATCTTGAGAATCTCCCACCTAATAAGAAAGCGCTTAACAGTAAATGGGTTTACACAATTAAATATCGCTCGGATGGATCTATTGAACGTTATAAAGCAAGACTGGTTGTTTGCGGAAATAAACAGAAAGCAGGAGTTGACTACACAGACACATTCTCTCCGGTTGCCAAGATGACCACTGTCCGTGTGTTTCTGGATTATGCTGCTAAAAATAATCACGAGGTCCATCAGATGGATGTTCATAACGCTTTTTTACATGGTGACCTTCATGAGGAAGTATACATGAAGATACCACAAGGGTTTGCTGCACCTAATGAAACTCGGGTCTGTAGACTTCGGAAATCCTTATATGGCTTAAAACAAGCTCCTTGATGTTGGTTTGCTAAGCTTCGAGAGTCGCTTCTCCAGTATGGGTTTTCCCAATCTCGGTTTGATTACTCTCTTTTTGTTTACTCTAAGCGTGGTGTCTCTCTTCGCCTGTTAGCTTATGTGGATGATCTGATTATCTCGGGTAGTTCACCAGAAGCGATTCAATCACTAAAGGATTATCATTCTACATGCTTTCACATGAAAGACCTTGGTTTTCTTAAATATCTTTTGAGAATTGAGGTTGCTCGGAGTCCTACAGGTTTCTATTTGTGTCAGCGTAAATACGCTACTGATATTGTTACTGAATCTGGTCTCCTTGGGTGTAAACCTGTTGGCTCTCCTATTGATCAGAATCATCGTTTGAGTCTTGCTGATGGTCCTGTTATTTCAGATCCTGAGCGGTATCGACGACTTGTTGGTAGGCTTATTTACCTTGCGGCTACGCGTCCTGATCTCACATATGCTGTGCATATTCTCTCGCAATTTATGAAAGCACCAAAGGAAGATCACTGGCTTGCTGCACTAAAAGTGGTGCGGTATCTGAAAGGAACACTTGGCCAAGGTATTATTCTTAAAGCGTCTTCTTCATTTCATTTGACGGGCTGGTGTGACTCTGATTGGGCTGCTTGTCCTCTTACTCGTCGTTCTCTCACTGGTTGGATTGTTCAACTTGGTTCATCTCCAATTTCTTGGAAGACTAAGAAACAAAACACAGTGTCTTGTTCTTCTGCCGAAGCAGAATACAGTGCTATGGCTGCTATTACTAAGGAGCTTCTATGGCTCAAATCGTTGCTGGGAGAAATGGGTGTTGAGCACAATGAACCGATGACACTTCGCTGCGATAGTCAACCTGCAATACATATTAGTTCAAATCCTGTGTTCCATGAAAGAACGAAACATATTGAACTAGAGTGTCACTTCATTCGAGACGAGATTATCACAGGAGTTCTCAAACCTTATCATGTTTCGACTAAGGATCAACTTGCGGACATTCTTACCAAAGCTTTGGGTAGTAAAGAGTTTGATACTTTTCTTTTCAAGTTGGGCATTCAAAATTTAAATGCTCCAACTTGAGGGGGGATATTACGATATATATGTATATATTATATGTATATATCTTGGTGGATACTTTCCTATATTCTCGGTAGTTTCCTTTTCCTATTTAGGTTAAGAACTAGCCTATGATTGTATAAGACTCAGGTCTTCAGAACCTTAAGAGACAAGTTGATATTCAGCGATTCATATTTTGTCAGATCTCAAACCCATAGCGTCGCACAACAACAATGTCCAGTTGGATGTCTCCGAACCCTAGACCCTTCTACTTAATCGTATAGGAAAACGAAATCTATGAAACTTTTCAACAAATTCCCTCTTCTTTATCAACAAGATAGAGTCGGTCGCCGTTTAGGGTTTATTATATACAGAGCCTGACGATGACAAGTTTTCTCTTCTTTTTTTTTCTTGACAAGTTTTTTCCTTTTTCATATCACCAAAAAAGTATGACCATCTTTAATATACTCTAGCCGAAAGAAAAGGTTTCATATATTGAACTGAATACGTATCCATTTTTAGTTTACGCAGATGTGCTAGCTGCGACTCAAGTTTCAAAATCTGTTACTTGGAATAGAGAATGTTTCTAAATTAAAAATTGTTTCTAATATAAAATTGTAAGAAAATGTTATCCTTCTTTCCTGACCAAGTTAGGTACGTTTACGTAAGAGAAGAATAGTTTAGATGGTTTTGACCCAAACAACATAATTACAAAAGTAGTATAGGAGTCAAAATTACATTTCCTGTTATTTGCTTCTCTTGTACCTTAAACGGCAAAGACTCTGATTGGGAAGGAGTTTAGTTTAGTTACTTGTGTAACAGCGTTTTTCCTTAATCCGGTTGAGTATTCCACTTAATCCGGTTTAACTACTACTCTTCCTCCTAGTGTTTATAAGTTTTGATTATATGCATTGCTTGTTTTTTGCTTCCAGATTAAAATCTTTGACGAAATAATGATATGTTACATTGTTTTTTCGACGTCTGTTGTTAAGAACCTAGTCACACAAATCTTTGCATACAGACGTATACAACAGTATCAACGAAACCCAATTGAAGGGGCTTGAAGTCGTGATCGGAGAATGTTATACCGATTTATCAAATATTGTATTAATAACACCAAATGCAGCTAATACAGAGTACAGAGTATATCCTCTGACAAGAGAGCAGTCCACACATCAGCTTGTTCATGAAGATCCTCGTCAAACAACTTCGCGGCATCATCATCCATTCATCATCACGTTCCACGTTGCATTTGATAAAACAATTCATATGCTTGGTCTATAAAACCAGGCGTGTGGCTCACACTCCATTTCATTCAAAAGCTTCACTGCATCCTCGAGCTTTCCAGCTTTTCTGAACAGATCAATCATGCAACCGTAACGTTCCCTCACTGGATTGATTCCATAAAGTTTCTTCATCGATGTGAAGTAGTGCCAACCATCTTCCAAGAGCCCTGCGTAGCTGCTGCAAGCAAATCGTAATGTCGTCCCAGAAGCTTGTCATGGACTTAGAAAACTTCAGTGCCTCCAGGCTATAACCATTCTGTGCTCCATATAACCACATCTCTCTCCTTCATCCCGCTGAACACACGGCGAGCATCCTCCAAGCTCCCACACACTTGCAATACATGTCCACAGTCTTGGGTCATATGAACATGGGCTTGCATCCCAAGCTCCAACAGAGACAAACCAGTACAAACCCTCAAGACGCTAGTCAACGTAGCCTGCTCCGCCAGCTCTCTTGATCCTCTTGAAAAGCTTCAAGGCTTGGTCGCTTTTATTATTCTGAGCAAAAGCCACCAATGATGGAGTTCAAAACCAAAAGCTCAAAATCCTTTTGCTGAAGCTTGCTCTTAGCATAAGCAGAGACCATATATAGTAGTCCAAGAAACAACATTTCTTGGAGGCATTCTGTCGAACGAGTTGTGAGCGTCACGCAAAAGATTTGAGTATAACATACATATTGAGCAGAACATTAGCTTGATTTTGAGCTTTGTCGTTACTGACTTCATCTTAAACTAAAGTCACTGTAAATTCATGGCTCAGTAACGAGGGAGTGCTTTGTCGAAAATTGGAACACAGCCTCACTTTCCTCACATTCATTCATTCTAAGGCATATGACGTTTTGGGATTAGAAAATATCAAAATGGGATTAGATTAAAGCAACTAAATTCAAGTTTTGTAGGCAAAGGGAGCATCTATTCCTCCACTGTGCTTTCACATTCATTTCGGGTGTGGAAACTGGTCCTTTGCCGGTTAGGAAATATTACTCAAACGTTCACAAACTGGTCGGATCTTATCGATTGGCTTTTAATGTCCATCTCCACGCAAATGCTAACTCTCGTACGCATAGTGGCACTGCTATCTCTCCCAATGCTCTGTTTAAGATGGTTGATCGATGCATTAGGGACATCATTCTGGGTCATCTTTAACGTCAAAGCTTCTCAAATCTTCTCTCACTTTGGGTCACTTACGAGTAACTAATCACCCGTGTTTAGGATTCTTCTCTTACTGTTTCGTTTTTGTTTCGTTTTTGGCTCTTTTACCTTTTTTTTTTGGGCCATTTAAAACTCTGTTAGCTTCGCCAAGTTTTTGCTCCAAATACAATAATCATTTAAGGATTTTGAAGTCGCGTCGACGTCACGTGACAGACACGCGCGTTCGAGAACAAATAACTACAGTTTTTTTTTATTATTATACTCATCTTTCCCTCTTCACCTCTTCGTTCAAACTCTCTTATCTTCGTCTCTCTTTCGCCAATATCAGTTTCTTGAAACCGAAGGTACGCACGAGCACGAGCACGACGCAAGAGTTATCGAAATCGCAGGAGATGAGTGAACAACAGCCTTCGCGTGAGAAACCTCCCTCGTCCTCGTCTGTTTCTCAAGGCTTAACAAGTGGAGCCTTGTCAAGAAGAAACCCTAGTTACATCCATGGAACCAACTCGTCTCAGGGTAAGCAATCGCTTTCTTCCTGCAAAAGAAAAAATCCTTTATGCTAATCGTATACCTTCCCAGGTTTTGATCTAGGATCTTTGGGAAACATTATGATCAAGCGCAGTAACAACAATCAAGGTAACAAAATGTCTTCCTTTGCGAAACTTACCCTCTGCGATTCCAAATATCAATCCGTCTTTGCTAAATGGTTAACCAATCCCTCTGCGATATTAGGACTTAGGAATTAGTCCCGTGCATATTATAGCCTGTGCAAATTGAAAACTGAACTAAGGAACAGACCAAAAATGAATGGCATTGCAACTAGTATCAAGATCATATAGATGCTTTTAGTAACAACAACAAATTTAAGTTTTTCACAAGAGGAATAAGATGTACGTTACCTTAACAACTTCAGGTTCTTG
>KE156219.1:29090-45475 GCA_000411075.1 Sisymbrium irio | reverse complement strand
TTGAGTTGTACTTTGACATCTTTAATTGCTCCTCAGTCCATTCCTCTTCAGGCTGAGGAATGTCTTCTCCTGATTTCCCTTTGATAGTTGGTTCAACCCATCCAGTGACAACAGCTTTCCATGCGAGAGCATCAATACCCTTGATGATTGATCTCATTCTTGCTTTCCAGAAACCATAATATCCTGAATCGAGAATCACCCTGGAACTTGCAATGATCTCTTGATAAGTCTCTATTACTGTCCGCAAAACCTCACCTGTTTAAAAGAACACATATGGCCGCTCTGATACCAAATGAAAATGCAAGACCTATAGTGATATGAGATCAATTGAGCACAATCAACACATGCTAGATTCCGTACAAGAAATTCCACTAGAATAATGTTCTGTTACACTTACAAGCGAACCAAAACACCTCTGAACTAAATCAAGAACACACCTTGATCTATTCTCCTAGTCTAGCTTATTCCGAGATCTAATATCCAAGAACTCCATCATAGCTCCTAGAATCTAATCCAAACAGTTTGCTATTCTCTATTTCTCGATGGCACATACAATGCTCAGTTGTGTCTATTTATACACGATAGACCACAACTTCAAGTCCCTGAAATATCTCCTAATATCTTGATACAAAATCCCTCTAGATCCATTTCTATCAAGTATCTTCTTAAGCATGCAATATCGTATCTCTTTTAGTTGATATCATGAAAAATATTCCACTCCAGATATATCTTCATATTTCCGCAAGTTATTCTTGAATCTTCTAGAACGCTCTTCTAGAATGCTCCTTCTCCTCTTGTCCAACTCGTCATCTGGTACAGCAAGTCCGTCAGCTCTTTTTACATCTTCATCGACAAGCGGCGGCTGTTTGTACTTCTCGATGATCGGGACAGAGAGAAAAACCAATTAGGGCGAAAATGGTATGTTTTATGTCATAATTTTTGTATGATCTTAGGGTCGTTACTGCACGCCGAAGAAGGTATGATTTTAGAGACCAATGGTGGTTCACAGTGTTGTGGTGCCTTCAGTAGAGTCTAGAGATCGCGTAGGGTCTCCACTGCACGCTGAATTTAATGTGCTTTTCTGGACAATGGAATCCGTAAAACAGAGGGGACTAACCTCAAAGCAATTTAGAACATATTGCCTACACTTGGCTAAGCTGATTGTGGGATTGGTATAATGTAGCATCATTATTTTGAGAATTTATCATCTTTCAATGTATATGACGACAGTCTTGCAAAATGAGCTAGAGTACGTGGTTTTATGTTTTTTCCATGCTGATTCTTGATTTCGAACCAGCTCGTCTTTTTTGTTGGTGAAACAAGCTTTTTAGAGTTATCGTGATAATTATGAAGATTTCGATGTTAAAAATAAAACAAAATCTTATTCAGATATTTTTTTTAAGAAATACTACAAAATAGAGAAATTTAGTTCCAAAAATATTAATTTTAGGAAAATTTCAAAAAGCCAAAAAAAAACAGGACTAGGAGTTTAAAAAAAAGGGGCTACTTAATAATTTAAAAATTTTATTCATAAGAATCTTTCACTTCAGCATTACATATCCCCAATTCGAAGATGGGCGACAATGTTCTTGACTGTTCAGTTCTCACATCGTAATAGGCAAGCTAACCGATGTACAGATGCTCTGGCAAGACAGGGTGATTATTTAATGTTGTGTCCTGCTTTTTTATAACCAGTAAACTTTCTGTTTAGGCGTGAAATTTTAATCCAAACTTGAAACCCAAATCTATATCTGAACTGAAATACCCAAAACCAAACTCGAAAAATACTGTAAAACCCCTAATCGATTTGTATTTATCTAAACCTAAAAATTCAAAACCAGAAATCCAAATAAACAAACTCGAAGCTATCTGAACTCGATGAATAAATTTTAAAAACCCAAACAGTTTTTATTTGAAACTCGAAACCCAACCTAAACCCCTTAAATAATTAAAGACTCGTTTGGTTTCTATATATCTAAGCCTAGACCTGAAAAACTCAAACTAAAAATAAACTCATCCAAAGTAAATAAAGAAAGCAAAAACACAATGATCAGGATAATTAAAAACAATGAGTCTAAGAGCATAGCAATTAACTACGATGGGATAATAACTAACCAGTGTGTAAGAACAAGCAATAGACACAATTATAGGACATGAATCTCTAACAAAGATTGACCCACTTACATGGCACTATTACTTCACTAATCACTTTAATTTAGCTAAACTCTAATTTGCTAATCAAAGATTAAGTGAGGACTAGAGTTGTAGACCTGTGGAAGTAAGGACGGGAAACAAATTCCAAACAACTCTTTTATAGGCAAGAACAATTTAGTTATGAACATTTTTCTTAGTTTAGTTTAATCATGATGTCTGAAATCAGAAATTTAAAGAAAAAAAATTAAAGAGACTCCTCTGACGAAAGAAGTGTACCACTGGTGTACAATTCTAAACGCAGAAAAGCGAATAAACTTCTTTTCATATACTACCTTGCACTAGGGACCACCTCGGTATCAAAGATCATGCTCAACTCACGAGAACTATGAGAATCCATGTCTTGATTTTTACTTCTCGTTGAGTTTTCAGTCCTAAGACACTCTTGTAGATTGATAACAACTTGAGACATGTTTGGCCGTTTATCTGAAGAAGGGTTTGCGCAAGACATAGCCAATTCAAGAGCTCTCCAGACAGAACGAGAGTTGTAATCTCCACGAAGATTGGGATCCATGATCCTACTAATATCTCCTCTACTAAGCATTGACGCCACCCAATCTGTTATGTGAGGCTTCTCGCGGGCTTGGTTAATCACATGTTGGTTTGTGATAATCTCCAATAATACAATGCCAAAACTGTAGACGTCGCTCATCTCAGCCAACCGACTTGTTCTGAAGTATCTGGTCAGGTAAGAAAATAAAGAATGATTCATTAATATGCATTCTTAAACCCCCGAAAATGAATGTAAATTAAATTTCAGCACTTTGTGACAGGTATAGCTATATCCATGATTGTTCGAACTAAGACTTAAAACAAAAATGTTCACATTCATGACTTACTAAAAAATATCTTACTCAGGATCAAGATATCCAGGAGTTCCAGCAACAACCGTCAAAATATGAGATTCATCTTCAATTTGGAAAGACCTCGAAAGCCCAAAATCAGCTATTTTGGCTGTGAACTGCTCATTTAACAATATATTTGTACTTTTCACGTCTCTGTGCACCATAGATGGTTGGCATCCGATATGTAAATATTCCAATCCTATAAAAGTTGGCAAATGATTTTTACGTATGAGTCATCTACATTGAAATTATTTATGTGTAGTAACCACATGAGATGTTTTACAATGAGAATAATAAATGATTAAAGCAGTTATGAGCTAGTACAAACCTAATGCTGCATCGGTAGCTATTCGTAGCCGAGTACTCCAACTCAAAACAGAACCACCACATTTTCCTATATTTGATACCCAAAATCAGCCGTCATATGATCTTTTTGGTATTAAGAAATTTTAAAAAAATAATAAAAAGCTAATTAATATTCCTGATGTTTCAGGTGTGTATAACCTGACAAATGATGTTTTAAGTCACCATTGGACATGTACTCGTAGATGAGAGCCAAATGATCTCTTTCATCACAATAGCCAACAAGGTTTACTAAATTCATGTGGTGAACCCTTAGAAGTAGTTCAACCTACAAAGCAACAATGAATCAAGGACATTGGTTTAACATATAATGCTAGATTGATAGTTTGCAACTTTGTAAGAAATATTTTTTCTTACCTCTGCCTTGAATTCTTTGTAACCTTGTGCTGATGATTGTGAAAGTAATTTGACAGCTACTTGCTCTGAACCATTCAAATAACCATGATAGACGACTCCAAACCCTCCTTCACCTAGAGCTCTTTGGAAGTTGTTTGTCATTTCCATAACCTCTGAAAAAGCAAACTTTTTCCTTTTTGTCTCGATCAATGTCTCTGATATTCTAGTGGACGTAGCATTTTCTTGGGGTAGAATTGATGGTGAGGCTGGAGCTGCAGAGAGCAAAACTATTACACAAGCTAAATTTGATGATTTTATAGTGATGAGTGTCGATCGGCTAAATACCTTTCACATTTGATGCCTTTTTCTTTATAAACACAAAAATGATAACCAAGACCAGTACAATCACTACGACCGAAGAAACAGCTAATGAAACAATCACCACTGGAAATTTATTTGGTTGTGTGCATGAACCAGAGGAACAGCTGCTCTCATCTTTGTCAACACTACAAAATAAAATTAAAGGATCTTAATCAGAGGATGTTGGCGCCATGCCTCTTTAATAATATTTTGAGGGATGTTGAATGAAATTGTTGGCAGAAGTTCCTCTTACATTAACCTAAGACCTTCTCTTTCTCTATCGTGAAGAGCTTTAGGAATTGAATCATATTTCAAATCGTTCTTGCTCAAGTTTCTGTGAAACAAGATTAGTATACATATATATAGGTGACCATGATCACGAAGAAGCGACTTATATAAAATATATTCTTACGCAAAGAAACTTACATGAACATTAAAAATTTCATATGTGCTAGAAATTCGGGTACTTCTCCAGTCAAGTTGTTATTTGACAAATCCCTATAGTGTAGAAGGAAGCAAATGTCACCGGAATGATCTACCTTCTTGACGAAGGTGAATTTTTTGTTCTTTTGCCTTAGATTACAAAACATCATACTTACAATTTTTCTAGATGAGTACGATTTTGAATTGCAACTACTATTCTTCCCGTTAACCCGCTTGACGACAAGTTCCTGTATAAAAATCACGGCACAAATAGTGTAATATAGTTAGCAATTTTTGATTAAAAATATGGAACGGTTTTGTTCTACAAAGATCTCACAAGGAAGTGATTCTTGGGGGTGTGGACGTTTCTGTGTTGTTGCAATTTAGACCTTCCCACAACAACTGCCTAGGAACACATGGATCTCCTTGCCATGTGACTCTACTCAATCGATAGGTGGTCTTGATGTTTTTAATAGCGACCACTGTCAAAAAATATTGAAAACGTTTGATAACATATCACATTAATTTAGCATATGAGACTGAAAAAACTTGCAAACGTACCATCGCTATTATCTGTTTCCTGCTCAGGAAAATCAACCACTGCGTAAATTTCAATGGCGTTAAGCAGAGGCGGAAGAGGTGACCTTTTAGTTCTGATCATCTCTAATCTGCATTGCCCTTCTTCGCAAGTAACTGGAAATGTGCTGCGTATAGTTTTTGTCTGCAGATATACAGGACTATAAGCTTCGTAAACAAGTTTTCTGTTGAAATATATTTCAAACTCTCTACTCTCGTTTGCCAGTAAGACTTGGATCTCAGAGAAGTGGAGGTAATAGTAAAACTTATCACTAGGGGACCCGAGGTCTCCAATTAGAGCCAATGATGCACTAGCATTCGCAGGAGTTCCAGCAGTCATGAGTGCCTTTATTGGAGGCAGAAATCCCCTAGAGCTGTTCACTCCACGTGAAGTGGAAATCTGCTTCCACTGCGGTTCAAAGTATGAACCCCACATACGATCATAGACATCATCCGGATATCTACATGTAAAACAGTTTTTTATTAGTAGCTATGAAAACAATGGCAAGAGATATCGAGCGGTGACTCGGCTAGAGCCAAGAATGCAGATGACTTACTGTATGAAACCATCTGAGTCTTCGCTTAGATAAATCCGCGTATAAGTATTCAACCATTCAGAATGAGTGATGTAAGTAGCATTTGCTAGAGGTCTTAACTCCAAGGCCGATATAAATGGTGTGGACGTCCCTGTCTTGACAAGACACACGTCTAAAATGTTTGATTTTGGTATGTAAATGATCTCTTCCCATGTACCATTTACATAAGTTCCGAGGTCTAGTGTTACCCAGAAATTAGGGCCTATGTACAAATCAAATTTAGGATAAATATTAAGACCATCATAATTCCCATATACTGCTCTAGCTCTGATCAAATAGTTGGTTCCCTGCTTCACAATAAGATTGTAACAGTTGCGTATTCCATCAGGAAAGTATCTCAACGTCAGTAGCTGCTTTGTGTACTTCCACTCTAAGCTTGCTTGAATTCTACCAATTTTTCCACTTTCGGTAAACTTTGAGTCCGTTGAGAACTCTAGTCCAGTTCTCGGTTCAGTATAAGGAGAAATGTCATGTGGAGGTAACCCACAATCTACATTGATAAATCCTGTTAAGATATCAAAATATTATTACGAACTCTAAACTAACAAGAAAAAAATGTAGTTAGGAAAGAAAGACAAAAAAAGGCTATCATCCAAACAATAAACTCGTTTAATTAAGGGTTATATATTTTTTGAGCTTAAAAATATCAAACCCTTTATAACTAGTATCAACAATCATAGTATATATATATAAAAAGAAAACCAAGTATCTAACATGGACAACAAAATTTAAGGCAAACTATCCAGCTGTTGCTGCAATATGTAACTTTTAAAGATATTTACATAAAAGTCACTTATTGACATATGTCTTTCATATTAAGTTACTTTGTGCTCTTTGTGTACCTTTCTCTTTATTTGCAAAGGATTGAAAGAAGAGGAAGAATGTATAATATCTCTTTTGCCGTCAATCAAACTTTAAGATAAATAATTTAGTTAGTGTTTTATTCCCTTGTAAAGATTAGTTATTTTTTCTAATTTTCCATCTCTTTCGATTTGACAGACATCATCGACTCGCCTCCCCTTGAATCCACAAGAAAGAAGAAGCATATGCACCAGTTACAACACCACGAGGAGGATCGTGCGATTCCTGCTCTAAACCAGCTTGTCTTCCACCGCCGCTCGGTCGCCGCTGACTTCGAAAGATCCAAGAGAACTACCGCCACCGACTCCGTTTTCCTTAGATATTCCAACTTCAGCTCTTCCAACTCAAGCGGATTCTCCTCCTCCAAGTCAGATACCTTCTACGTACGCTCCAAATCCTTTGCCTCTCCTTCGCACACTCGTCAACCAAAGCCCATCTGAACATCCGTCGCCGAGAGGTCCGACCACTCCGGCAGCGTGCAAAAACCAAACAGCAAACAAGAGCTCTGTGGATCTAAGATAAACCCTTTCTCTTTGGTGGACGAGACTCTTTTTGACTTCATCGACCTTGAGGAAGAACAGCTCAGAAGCGATACATGGACGAGAAGGACACATACGTGGATGAAGAGACTAAGGCCATGGATGAGGAGGAGAAGAACATAAATGATGATGATAAGATCATTGATGAGCTTGTGGACAAGGATAATATGGACGTGGACGTGGATGATGTGGATATAGTTTTCCATGCATTCTATATACTACTCTCATCTTGTTTTGTTTACATATTTTCTTCAATTGTAATTGATCATGTGGACAAGCTCACTTGTGGACAATACAATTAGTATTCATGTTGTAGAAATATATATCACATGAATACGGTGGATAGATGTGGACAACAAAACATAAATAAGTTTGTGGACGAGGATAATATGGATGTGGATACGGTTTTCGATCATTCTATATACTATTGTGGATATGTTTGGTTCATATTTTTTCTTCAATTCTAATTGATCACATAGACAAGCTCACTTGTGGACAATACAATTATTGTCCATGTGGTACAACACAAGGTCGATGATGTGGAAAAAAAAACATAGAGTAGATCAAAGTTATAGAATAGATCGAAGTTATACATATAACCCAAATCCTAATCCACATTGATAAGGGGAATCATGAACACAAAAAACATGGACGAATAAAATAGATTTTTGAATAGTGACCAATAACATGGAACTCAAAAATTATGTTACAAAGTGTGATCTAAATACATATCCCACATGTTCACAATCTTGTGGACAACACAACGTCACCTTTGCCGTATACTTCTACAAATACTCATCGAAATCAAAAGATGTCTAAGAGAATTACGTTTGGTGGACAACCTATGCAAGACACACCTCATAATACATCTATTGGATGGACACCATCTCGTTTGGTGGACAACCTCATTGTATCCAACGAATTTTTGTTCATAGACTGTGTATCCACCAAACTTTCATGGCCACTTTCCCATCATCCCATGGATACTTCTACTGTGCATTGACACTTCGATACCAAAACTATGACGTCCAAAACACTATCATCCACGATGCTCTCCTCATCCACATCGTGGACACCACCCGTGGACATTATGTATCTCTATTGGAAAAGGAAGAGATTCGAAATAGAGAGGAAGTCGACATTAAATCGGGAAACCATATCAGAAACCCAAAACCGCTAAATCTTCAGCAGAAATATTCAAAGACTTTACCTTTGCATCTGCTGTGACAGACGAGGAGCCTGAACAACTCAGAAGTCAAGATCCGAAAATTTTTCCGAAACAAAAAAAAATAAGCGCAACGAAAGCAAAAAAAAACCTTCCATTGAAACCAAAGAGACGGCCGGAAACACAGACAATTACGGCGGCGTGTGCTGTAGGGTTGACATCTAAAGAATGTCGACAGCAAGGAATAGCCGGAGACAATAGATACGCAGAAAACAGAAACGGCGGCGGCGTGGAGAAAAGGTTACGAAGGATATACATTTTTTAGAGTTTTTACAGAAAAAAAAAATTCACTGCCTCTTACCTAAAAATAATTAACTAAAATGTAAACACCAAAACTAGACACTAAAGGACTTTTTAGATAATAACCAAACCTAAAATGCAGCACCCATATAAAGTTACTAAAATTTAAACAAAAACTACACAAATGACTTTTTATGTAATTCACTCTAACTTTTAAGGGTCTTTATCCCATTATTTTTGGTGTAATAAAGTTGTAAAACGAAACCAAATTAATGGAACATTGAAACGTTGGTACCGTCTTGATCTTGAGCTTGAACAAGGTAAACAGCGGAAGTTGCTATTAGTACGACCACCAACAATAGCCTCTGGAGACTCTCCATGTTCTCCTTCTTTCGAATCAACCTCAGCACGGTCATAGTTTATAAGTTATCTGGGAAAAAAATCCTTAAAAAAAATGTAAGAACACCTTATTAAGTCATCCGGAAACGTGAGAACATGTCTTAATTATACAAAAATAATCCTATTGACGTTTGAGCAAGTACGTTTTCTAATGCGATGCAGGATACACATATATATACAGTTAGTCTAAAAATAAAATACCTATCAATTGCTGAAAAGTAAAATTCTTTTTTTTTTAATCACCAAGACACCAACGTGAAGGGCGTAAGACAAATGTCAAGAGAGAAGGAAAGTGTTTGGGTCAAGGCCATGCAGTCAGTCGTTGACATCATGCTTTCCCATGTTTAAGGGCTTTGACTGAATACTTCCATTTACTTTAATTTTTATTGACATCAATTTTCCCTTTTTTTTTTCCGAAATGAATGTTAAATTTCAAACAAAAAATAGCTGTTTTACATGTATATGCTTCTGTTTCTATAAGTTTAGATAAAATTTAAAACCATTGGAAAGAAAACTAAGATTGTGAACGTAGATTAAACTAAAATGTTAAGTCATCCTCCAGTTATTGTCTCCATCGGCTCTTGCTGAGGAGATAAGGTTTCACATTGTTTTATCGAGGAGCGTGATCAGACGAGATGGAGGTGTCGGCTGCTCACCATGCCTCCTCTGATTTCGTTCTCTCCATAAAATATAGATAGTTTCTTGAAACAGATACTGCAAACGTTTAATGTAGTCAAGAGAGGTGTCTTGGAGATAGCTAAGCATGTCCGACCAAACTACCGTGAAACTAGCAAGCATGATCCCCCCAACCAAGTCTTGCCAAATCTCTGTCGAGTATGGACAGGCGGAAAAAATGTGGTCACGGGACTCGGAAGCATGAGTGCAGAGTACACATTGGCTGTTAACCTGCGGGTTCCAGGATTGAATTCTGTCCCCCTTCGCCAGTCTATTTCAGATAGCAAGCCAGGAGATGAAAGATTATTTTGGTGTTGCTTTTGGGAACCAGATACTCTTTGCCCATGCCTCTTGTGTCTGAGTTGTCTGAATGAGTTGCCAAGTTCTTTGTGAGCTGAACTTTGCCTTGAACACGTCTTCTCTTTGTTTCCATAGATCAATATCATCCCTCTCAGCTGATCGGGCTGTCTGGTGGCCATCAATGATAGTTTCTAGCTGGTTGAGAATTAGAAGTCTATGTTTTCGCCTTCTATGCGAGAGCAGCACCTCCTCCACTGAGGCCGTTGCTGGAATACCCAGGTCAATAAAGCCACGGTTGCCTATCTTGTCATGTAGACAAACAAGAGTACTCCAATTATCAAACCAGAATGATGTACCGCACCCATTATGCACCTCAACTCGATGCAAATTATGAGCTAATGTCCTCATCCTTAGGATTTTCCTCCATACCCAGGATCCTGTTTGAGTCAAGCTACTTATTGTCCAGAAGCTACCTTTTCTGATAAGGTATGTCCGAAGCCATTAAACCCAGAGAGAAGAGTTTGGGGAGAGCAATCGCCAGATTAGCTTAAGACCACTCACCGTGCTAAGCTCCTTTAACTTTCTTAAGCCTAATCCTCCTTCTTTTAGAGGAGTGCATACTTCAACCCAACAAATCTTTGCCTTTCTTGTATTTAAATCCGGCCTAGTCTAAAGAGATGCAGAGCAGAGTTGTTCTATTTCCTTTAGGCACGTACCAGGCAGTCTGATTGCACTCATCCAGAAGTTTAATATACTCATTATCACTGATTTCAGCAGTTGTAGGCGTCCCATAAATGAGAGGAAGCGTGAGGTCCACGAACCGAAGCGTGCTTTCAGCTTCTCGATGAGCGGTTTGTAGTCATTAGTGGTCATTTTCTTAGTTAAAAGAGGTAAGCCGAGGTATATGACTGGGAGCTGGCCTGTTTCGAAAGGGAACTGCACCAATATGCTTTGGCGGATTGTATCTGAAATTCCAGCCATGTAAAGGGTGGACTTCTCTAAACTGATCTTTAAGCCCGTTTCATGTGCAAACTCCTCAAATACGTTAAAAACTCCTTCAACAGAGCTCTTTGTTCCATCCGTGAATACTATAAGATCATTGATATATTGTGGTTTTTACTGATTTTAACCATGTTATAAGTTGTGTTTTTAGAGTCTTTTAGTGTATTTGGAGTCTTTTTAGAGTCTTTTCAGGTTTATGTACATTTGTAACATATTTGGAAGTTTTGGAGTATTCTGAAACTTTTTGGGGTTAAATCTCGAGAAGATACATAGAGACTGAAGTCATAGAAAATTCAATGGTGGGGTGTCGTTTGACACCGCCTTGGTAGCGTTCGACACCAATTCCTGACGGCAATTTCGTTCTGCATTTTCTAAGCTTTGCGGAATTTCCAAAAGAATCATTGAACTCCCAATAATTATAAATAAGTGTCCACATGTATTGTAGACTAAATTTAGGTTTAAAAAATCATTGATTAGACTTATCATAATTTCTATCATCACACTTTGAGAGAGATTTGTAGAGAGCTTTGGAGAGAAGAATTTGAACTCCTGCAGAGAAGATTCAGAACTCCATTAATTATATTTTTATTTATCTTATGCAATCTTATTTAATTATGATTTATGTTTCATTAATCATGTCTGAGTAATTTGTTAGTTAGGCTTAAGGTTTCTCATCAGGGTTTCCATGGATTGTTAGGTTGATTGGTTGATTGAGGATTCTGAACACTAGTTCTTCATCTAGGTTGCGGTTAATGCTTGATCTGAACTGACGAGTTAGATTATTGATCTTAGGTTGATTCTCGCAACGAAAGTTGGTTAATTAGCTAGAAAGAACCCTAGATGAGCAAAATACATATCTGCAAAGGAATTCGATTTATGGATTTTGTGAACAAAGCGAACCTGAGATTATTGCATGTTTAGACTTTAGAACTCGTAAATAAATTTGGTTTTCTAGGCTGTTAGATATAAATAATTTTCGAAGTGACAGCTGGTTCACTTTATCATTCTTGATTACCTGAGAATACTCTGAGCCTGACATTTTCTCCATCTGATTTATAACTCGTTTCTGCTTTTCTGTCTTTTAATTACAATCATTCTTTTTTAGCTTAATTCGAAAGCCTAATAGTCTATTGCGTGATTCTTGAATCTCTGTGTAGTTCGACCCCTAAGTGCTGCAATCGATCTCTTAATTGAGAGAGTAAGCTCTATGGATTATATTGAGCGAGATCAATTTTGGCGCTGTTGCCGGGGATTCATTGCAATCACCATTAGACTAGGTGTAGAATTTAGTCTAGACTTTTTTTTCTAGTTACTTACATAGTTATTTCTCTATTTCTTGATTTTCAGGTGTATGCACACTCACAATACCAGAAACGAGGAATCTCCACTTTTGAACTTGTCTAATCAGGAGTTGAGAGAGTTAGAACGAACAAACCGAAAAGCAAAAGAAGACAGCATACATGCAGAGGGTTATCATCAAACCTGATGCAGCTGGAGTCTAAGAGACCAAGAGGGTGACATATATAACGAGGCTGGTGCTAGGATTGACGAAGAGGANTCTTATGCAATCTTATTTAATTATGATTTATGTTTCATTAATCATGTCTGAGTAATTTGTTAGTTAGGCTTAAGGTTTCTCATCAGGGTTTCCATGGATTGTTAGGTTGATTGGTTGATTGAGGATTCTGAACACTAGTTCTTCATCTAGGTTGCGGTTAATGCTTGATCTGAACTGACGAGTTAGATTATTGATCTTAGGTTGATTCTCGCAACGAAAGTTGGTTAATTAGCTAGAAAGAACCCTAGATGAGCAAAATACATATCTGCAAAGGAATTCGATTTATGGATTTTGTGAACAAAGCGAACCTGAGATTATTGCATGTTTAGACTTTAGAACTCGTAAATAAATTTGGTTTTCTAGGCTGTTAGATATAAATAATTTTCGAAGTGACAGCTGGTTCACTTTATCATTCTTGATTACCTGAGAATACTCTGAGCCTGACATTTTCTCCATCTGATTTATAACTCGTTTCTGCTTTTCTGTCTTTTAATTACAATCATTCTTTTTTAGCTTAATTCGAAAGCCTAATAGTCTATTGCGTGATTCTTGAATCTCTGTGTAGTTCGACCCCTAAGTGCTGCAATCGATCTCTTAATTGAGAGAGTAAGCTCTATGGATTATATTGAGCGAGATCAATTTTGGCGCTGTTGCCGGGGATTCATTGCAATCACCATTAGACTAGGTGTAGAATTTAGTCTAGACTTTTTTTTCTAGTTACTTACATAGTTATTTCTCTATTTCTTGATTTTCAGGTGTATGCACACTCACAATACCAGAAACGAGGAATCTCCACTTTTGAACTTGTCTAATCAGGAGTTGAGAGAGTTAGAACGAACAAACCGAAAAGCAAAAGAAGACAGCATACATGCAGAGGGTTATCATCAAACCTGATGCAGCTGGAGTCTAAGAGACCAAGAGGGTGACATATATAACGAGGCTGGTGCTAGGATTGACGAAGAGGATAATTTCATCGGGGAACAGATTCCTGCGATTGGACAACAACCCAATGTAGTTGCTGCTGGGAAACATCAGGTACCTGCTGTTGTGCTGTCTGTACGAGAGAGGACCTTAGCTGATTTCAATATACATGATCAATTTTATGCTAACAGGTCTGCGATTCGTCCTCCTCCCTTTCAGAGGAATGACTTCGAGCTGAAACATGCATATTACACTCTTGTGGGTCAGCATCCTTTTCATCGTCTTCCTCAAGAGTATCCCATGGATCATCTGGAGAATTTTGAGGACTTGGTAACAAGTATCAAGCTGAATGGAGTCTCTGAGGACTATCTCTTCTGCAAGTTGTTCACACACTCTTGCTGGGGATGCAACTTATTGGCTTAAGCAGTTGCAACCAAGATCTCTTACTACCTAGTTTGACACAAAGAATGTCTTCCTCAACAACTTCTTTGATGATGCAAGGTCTGAGGATTTGAGAACAAAAATCTATACATTCTCTCAAGGACCTACTGAAGCATTTAAGACTTCTTGGTTGAGGTTTAAAGCTTATCAAAGAGACTGCACACACCATGGTTTCAGTGATGTCCAGCTGCTGGGTACCTTTTTCAGAGGCATTGACTGGAGGTATCAGATGGTTTTAGATGCTGGAAGCCAAGGAAACTTCAACACAAAAAGTCCAGAAGAAGCTAATAGGCTTATTGAGAACTTGGTATCTAGCAATAGTACCAAGAATGCAGACTTTGATAGAAAGAGGCTGGCTGGAAACATGGAAGGAACTCCAAATGCTGAGGTGAAAGGTAAGTTAGATTTTATCCACACTCTTCTTGTGGGTAAAAAGCAGGTCCAATTTGCTGTAGAGGTAGAGACCTTTGAACCTGAAGAAGAGAATGTGAACTACATCAATGGAGCTGAGTTTCAAGGTCAGAGGTTTGGCAATCAACAAGGCTATGGTTCCTCTTACCAAAAGCATTTTCAGAGCAACAACCTCATAAGAACCTATGGTTCTTCTTCCTACCAGAAACCTCCTGAACAGAAAAGTAAAATGGAGTCCATGCTAGAGCAGGTACAGGAAGGTCAGACAAAGATGACTATGAACTTTAATGGGAAGTTGGATGCTTTGTATACTGATCTGAATGGGAAGATTGAGTCTTTGGGAGCTCATGTGAAGAAGCCGGATATTCAGGTTGCTCAAATTGCTGAATCTGTCAGAAGGCAAGAGGGAACTATTCCAAGACTTCCTGATACCAACCCAAGGCATCATGTCAATGCCATCATGGTGAGAACTGGTGAAAAACTCGTAGATTCTGCAGATTTTAATGATGATTCCGAAGCCACGAAACTGGTGTCGAGTGACACCCAGGAGGGGTGGTGTTCGATACCCATTGAAACCTTTGAGTTTTCGTGACGGATGAATGTCGAGTTAGTTCGACACAAATTTCGAGTGTCGAACGACACCTGATGGAGGTGGCGTTTGACACAAAAACTGTATTTTTCAATTGTCGTCAGAAGAGCGTGCTGATCGTCCCAAATCCATAATACCAATTGAGGATGAGGTCTACAAACCTAAGATACCCTACCCGAAGCCCAGAAAGTCCAGATATGAGGTGAAAGAAACCAGATGCAAGGAGATGATGGACAAGATCCTATTTGAGATTCCTTTAGAGGATGTAGTCAAGGTGTCACCTCCACTCAAGAGGTATGCAAGGAGGATAGTTCAGAATGGTATAAGTCCTGAAGAAGCAGCCTTGCTTACTAAGGACATCAGTGCAATCCTCTTGAAGAAGACTGTCTCTAGGAAGGAGAAGAAGGTGAGAGCCTCTGAAGAAGTGAGTGCCATGGTACAGAATAAAGTTCCAGAGAAGCTGCAGATCCAGGGAGCTTTGTGCTTGATTGCTCCATCTCTACAAGAAGGTTCCCTCATTCTCTTTGTGATTTAGGCTCTAGTTTCAATCTAATGCCTTACTCTGTTGCTGTAAGACTTGGACTAACTGATTTCAAGTCCAAAAGGATCCATCTTATCCTTGCTGATCGATCCAAAAGGATTCCAGAAGGTGTCCTACTGGATGTTCCACTGAAAATTAGAGGATGCATCATTCCCACAGACTTTGTGGTTTTGAAGTATGATCAAGAGCCTCATGATCCTCTTCTCCTTGGAATGTCATTTTTAGCTACAGCAGGAGCTGTCAATGATGTCAGAGCAGGGATGATAGATTTGGGATTTGGGTGATAGAGTCCTAAACTTCAACATGGACACGCTAAGGAGGAAGCCTACCATTGATGGTCAAGCCTTTTCTGTAGAGGTCTCCATTGCTGAGGATCCAATCTCAGAGGATTCAAATGACATTACTGCTGGGTATGTCAAGATGTTGGATGTTACTGAAGCTGTTGGGCTTCAGGAGGACGTTTTTGTGTTAGAATTAGAGGTTTCAGAGCTGAGCTGCAAAGAAAGTTCAGAGATTCGAGGTATATATCTTGCATCGGTCGATGAACCAGCTGTTCCAAAACAGCCATCTCCACCTCTCACAAGCCATACACCACGTCGTTAAACACCTGTTTTCTTGTAGTGTATGTAGGTAAGTTTTCTTTTACTTTTCGTTTTCTTTTGAGCTGCGACACTAAGGAGCTTGGAACCGACCTTTCCATCTGCATTGATCGATGCACCACAAAGGTAAGTATTTTCGACCTTGTTATTTGTTCATTCGTTTTCTTTTTATTTTCTTACCAATCCTCAGGCTAGATGAACACTGGGGACAGTATTATTCAAGTCTGGGGGGAGGTAGTTACTGACATTGTGTTTGTTTTTTGTCTTACTTGAGTCAAATTTTTCAAAATTAGTTTTATTGAGTCAAAATGTGTCGGGAATTATGAGATTTTCTTGTAACTAACCATCTTTATTTACCACTTGAGTGACCATTA
>KE156218.1:48668-59012 GCA_000411075.1 Sisymbrium irio | reverse complement strand
TGATATATATTTTCAGGTCTCGTGATGAGATAGAGAAGCAAGTTTATGTGATCTTTTTCTTGTTCTATCTTCTCTTCTTAGTGATATCAAGATGCTTTATTTTTNAAAATGATAAAAATTCATTTAAAAAAAATATATATATATATATATAATAAGTATTTGACTACTAGAAGATATAAAATATTATAATAATGAAATTTATAAATAAATGTCACACTTTATATATATATGCACATATTTATAAATCTTCTAAATATATATATATATATATCTTATAAATTATAATTTTTTAAATCTAACATTAAATTTTGTTATTTAACTATTATTACATTCGCTAGCCAACCAATCAAAAGTATCCCACAAATTCACATGTTTTCAACTGATGAGCCAGTCATACAACCCGTTTAATAAGGTTTGAAACCTCAATCGCCCACTTCCAAAAACTCCCGCAACCGCAACCGACCCAATGCGTTTAAACCAGTCAGACCCACATGATTCTCTACAAAGCTTCTAGAATGAGACTAATTTGGTTTCATCTAATTCTTCAAACTAATATTTTTTTAAATCATCATGTTTCCTTTTATTCCAAGTGGCCAACAAAACAAAAGATCATTCAAAAGAAAAGGTGAATTCAGAGTTTTTAACCTCCTGGCCTAGCTAGTTAGCTCTAAGAATCAAATGTCTACATTGAAATTTACTTACAACTTCAAAGCAATCACAAGTGTTTTCTAAATTGTCCAAGTCATTATCTTTCTCAGAGGAAATAGACAATAAACATTCAGAAGATTTAAGGCCAACAAAAGGCAAAATTGTCTAAACTATATCAAACAACGGGATGCTAACAACGATGAAGCACGAAGCAATTATCAGATGAAAAGCATGTAAAACATGGTTGCACCTCTGATTTAATATTGTATGAAACATTTTATTTTGTGTGATGGTTGAAACGGAAAGACCAAGAAGTCGAAATTTTTGTTTTTCAATTTTCTCTTTCGTGTTGATGTGTCAAACATTTGTCTGGCTGACGTGAACTTCTTTAGATTTCCAATCTCTAAGAACATTTCTATTGGTAATATCTCACATTAGTATCTTACTAGGATTTTATCCGCTCTACGCGCGGAGCAAATGTTTTTTTAAATCATAATTAATAATTATTATATGTTATATAGATGATTAATATGCAATTTTTGTTTTGTTAATTATTATCATTTTTGGTATTATAAAGTTTGTATTTTATGAGATTATATATCATTAATAGAATAAAATTTATAATTTTTCTTTTTGTGTTAATCGTTAATTTTTCCACTTTATTTATTAGATGTTATTTACGAAAGTTAAATTATGTTTGGTTGGTACAAACAAAAATTTTACTGTGCATATTTTCATATTAATTATTATATATTAAGAATTTATAAGATTGTTTTCGCTTTTTCTAATTAATTTGTGAAATTTAATATTTTGACTCAAAAAAGGAGTCAAAAATTAAACCTAAAACGTTTGTAGAAAAATAGATGGATATTACTGTTTATGACTTTAATCTTTTTTAAGTCTTAGGTTTACAAAAAGATTAAAGTGATATACTCATCTTTTTTAAAGTGATCAAAGTGATTATAAATTTTATTTGTTAGTTATTTTTTTCCCGGGAATCTTAACTATATCACTTTAACATTTTTTAAAAAGGTGATAAACTATCGACCACATATATGTATTTCTTCTTCTTTTCTTATCCTCTGCCGACAAAAAAAAATGTTCTTCTTTCCTGAGTTCTTCAATTTCGTTGGCATGCGATTGTTGTTGTTTCCTTGTTTTCTCCGATCTAAACCTCACAAACATATTTACCAAAACTGGTTGTGAGAAATGTCTTGTTTAAATGATAGATCATCAATGAGCTTCGATTTAACAGTGATAGAGTCACTAAATAATTTTATTGTTTTTCTCATTGGTATGCATCTAATCATTAAACCAAGAGTTACGAATGTGAGATATTAGAAATAATAATGATAATAATAATGTCTTTGCCAATGTTGTTGAACCTGGAAATCTCGAAATCTGGCGATTGAACTTCTTGCATGCATAATAGCATTAAATTTATAACCATTGTTGTTTGATTCTTGTTCTTCTTACACTGTTCAACCTTGCATTTGGTGTTCTTAGTCTGTTCCTTTTTACATTTACAGTACCAATGGGTAGAAATCTTGATTTATTAACTACTGAATTATCTGGTTTATGCTTCTTTTGGTAAATCCAAGTTGTTAGGCTATTTTTACTTTCAAATGATAATCTAAGTTTATGACTCGTGTAGCCTAAATAGGATGTTCTGGTATATGCAAGCATAAGATGTGTCTTGAGCATTCAAATATTCAAAATTAAAAATGGCAATATCTTTTCCTCTAGTTATTATACTGTCCGATGGCAATGTTTTGTCTTGTCTTCTTCAATGGATCGCTTGTCTTATTATCATTTTTGTTGTTCTTGTCTCTTTTTCAGATTGCTTACCCCACCGGGCACATCACAGTTTGAAAAAGAGACGCATAGGAGCATAACGAATTAGAGTGATGCTCCCAATTCTCGTCGTTCTAAAATCTCGGGCATGAAACTTATTTTAAAGAAGTGATTCATATTTATTTAAAATGTCCCTGTTTCAAGTTTGCTTTTGGCTAAGTAAATTATAAGCTTTCATATGCCAAAGCTTCGTTCTAGTTTGATTGATGAGTGAAATCCAGTGCTCATATCTTGTATTGTAGGTGAGAGCTGATTAAAGCGTTCTTGTCAAAGACGACACTCATACGTCAATAAACAAATACAGCGAAATTGGAGGTATTTTATCAGTACCTTATTCTTTTACTTTAATCGCCTTTATGATTTCAATTTTCGCTCACATAAAATTCTTGACACAAGTACAGAGATATCCAAGACTACCTACATGAAGATGTAAATCACCGAAACCCCATTTACTCAAACTAAGAAAATATTTTAACGTTTGATAACGTCTAGGATAGGCCCTTTTATTGTACTTTGAGCCAGGTCTGTCTGATTTAACTCCTTTTTTTTTGAGTTTAAGTATAGTTGCTCCTGACATTTTAATTTCCTCTTTTCTCACGAACGATGTTGTTTTGACTTGTATGTTGAGGACTACATTTGGATATTGATCGTCTATAATAGTTACTGGTCTTCGTCCTTCCTAATACCCAAGTTAAGTTTTGTTTTTTCATACATTGTGGTAGCAGCTGATATTTCAGTTTGCAGTCTTGAGATTTCTCGTTTATTTATCAATGATTTCTGGTTTATTTATCAATGGGTGAGTTTTAATGAATCAAAAAACAATTAGAGTGTTTTAAAAATTATTCTGCCTAGTATTGACAGTCACACAAAAATTGTAAAACAACTTCAGCGAAAAAGAAAACAAGTTCCTAGCAACATGATCTATTAAGCTTTTACTATTCTTCTTCCCCCTAACATTCGTTGCGTCTCTCTATTCTTCCTACCAGCAAACTTTACTTTGTTCAAACTCTGGGCTATATCTGTTTATAGGAAAAAAGACAAATAATTCTAAGTATAACATAAGAATTAAGTATTTTATTCCTGTAAACATAAGACATCTATTCAAATGAAAAAGGTTACCACTTACCAATTTCTGAAACACTTCTTTGAAGACAACATTCATTGTTTGTGTCTATGGCTTTCCATCCTTATCAACTATGAGCAGCTTCAATCCTTTTTTTGATGTGACCCTTGATAGTACTATATAGAGTTGTTCGTGAGAGAAAACTGGTCTAGGCAAAAAGACCCCAACCTCGTTTAATGATTGTCCTTAACTCTTGTTGATTGTCATAGCAAAAGCCACATTTATAAGAAATTGCATTCGTCTCATTTTGAAAGGAAGCTTGGTGTCAGAAGGTGTTATAACAATCCTTGGAATTAAAACTATTTCCCCTACTCTCCTACCTTTTATAAGATATTTAACGATGTATAAGCGGACAAAGTAAAGATCTGTAAAAAATTTAAAACATACTTAAATTCCCAACTCTGCTACCTGTGATAACAGTTGCTTGCACAACATGATCATCCAGATGAGTAACTTGTAGTCTTGTTCCATTGCATAGTCCACCTATAGTATCTATGTTTCTTAATAACATAATTGGTGTGTCAATCTTCAAATGTAAACTATGCTTAGGTAGCCCAGAGATTTTAATGTTGTGTAGAAAATCTGGAGTAAAAATAGGATTTTTGCTGATTCTGCATCCATAGGATCTATACTATCAGCAGATAAATAGATCTTTTCATCCCCTGTAGTAAAAGCCAAATTAATCATCCCTTTGACCATATATTGTTTAAAAAAAAAAAAAACATGGATGAATAAATACAAATATGTAAACGTACCAGGGAGTTGGTCAACCATATACTGATTTATGATATCAACATCATCGTTTGTTGGACATAAAATAGCTCGCTCTTGAAAAAACTTAGGATCATTTTTCTCTCCCAACATGGACAGATCTCCGTATACCTTTTTGCTGATGACTTCAATAGGATCATTTTCTTCAGTTATTAAAAACTCTTCTAGAATATCAATTAGAACTTCTCCATCATTAGGCTCTGCAATATTCCCATCTCCAATATCTAACAACCAATCAGAGAATTCTTGAATCTCTTTTGCTTCAGTCGCACTCAAATTGTTTGATAGAAGTCTCATGTTCTTTGTTAACTTAAGAACTTTGCAGTGATCCCAAAGATAAGATGAATTCAATGCAGCCATAACAATTTATGTTCTTCCAGCACCATTGATTACAGACAATACTTGTCTGAAATCTTCACCCAAAACAACAACTTTTCCACCGAAAAGCTTGTTCTCCACATGTCCCATAATATCTGATAAACTTCTATCCAAAGATTCGAAACAGTATCGGCTCATCATAGGTGCTTCATCCTATATAATTAGTGACGCTTATTTGACCAAATTAGCAAGATATGTTCCAGGTTTGATATTACACATTGTGTAATCATCAGGATTGATAGGGATACCAAATCTGGAATGAGCAGTCCTACCACCTTCTAGCAAGAGAGAAGCAATTCCACTTGAAGCCACATTAAGAACAATAGAGCCTTTCGATCGGATTTCAGCTGAAATCGTTTTCCACATAAACGTTTTCCCAGTTCCTCCGAAACCATATACAAAGAAAAGACCTCCTCGGTTATTAAAAACAGCATTTGTGATCTCGTCATATATGCCTTTCTGTTCAGATGTCATCATATCAATCCACTCCGTATGTTGTACTGTCAGAAGCTCTTTGTCATAGCTTGTTTCGTCAATAATCAAATGATTAGATTGTTGTTCTTCTTCTTCTCTAGATGGCTGTGGCATTGATGTGAATCTTTCTAAAGAGCTTCCATTACTCAACAAATAATTCTCTATTTCTTGTAAAGCAAAATTCCTCTTTTGTGAATCGTTCAATTTAAGATCTGCCAAAAATATAACAACAATTTTAATTGTAGATTAAAATTGAAGCATTAAGAGTTTAAGATGATAGAATTACTACTACCTCGATTGTTTGATACTTTTCTATTCTTTCGCTCAATGTCTTCTGATAGAGGATGTCATGTTTTTTCCCACACATTCTCTGGCATTGATAGGCAATTAGAATCAAGCATAATTGCAAAGAACCGCCGTAGATGATCTCCAAACAACATTTGGCTTGCAGATATGATACTATCAATATAAGCATGGTCATCGTTCAAAAGTCCCCGCGCGTAACATGCTTCTTTATAGGATTTGTAAACAACACCTCTATATGTTTTGATGTCATCAAAACTGGTAGGACTTGTTACTATGTTCAGAAGAACCCTCAGATAATATTCATCTTCAATTTTACGGGAGGCGTAGTTAATTCTTCCAATGCTGCACCCAGATTTTGTTTTCCTTTCACTAAACTTCTTCTCCTTCCCATCATAAGTAAAGAAATTGGGTATTTGTTGATAAGTGAGCTTCCTTGCTCGAGAATTGGTTTCATTTAATTTGAACCAAGCCAAAAACTGTGAGAGTTCAGCAGTCTTCCGATTGAGAACAGCCCTAACATCCTCGGTACCTTTGTAGTAAAGCTTGTGCTGACCTTCTAGATTGAAAGTTAACTTGGTAACATGTGTAGTTGGAAAATGTAATGGAAACTTCAAAATCCTCCATACAGCTTCAGAATCAGATACATATCTACCCAAAAAAAAAAAATCAACTTAACAATATATATTTAACAATAAAATTTTTCAAATACTGGGTCTATTTTTTTTTTAGTTCCTGGTATTCCTGGTTTTACCTAAACCTTTGTTAATGTAAATGAAAATTTACTTAAAATCGGTGTAAAATGATCTAGTACCTGCAGTCAAAGAAGTCTCTAATTTCATTCTTAGGCTGTTCTTCATCCTTTTCTGCTTCATTTCCTTGTTGATCTGCTCTTGTTTTACTCACTCGCTCAACAGATACAGTGAGATGATCTTGACCCTTGTTAATGTATTTGAATAAATACTTGATAGAACCCGATTGGTTACACCATTCCACATTAATATGAGCTTTGTAACGGGCTGACAACTCTTTATTATACGGAATAACATATCTGTTGTCACAAGTAAAACCATTCTTTTCAACGTAGTTTGTACTCTGACGTCTCATGTAGACTGGAAAACCATCCTTATCAACTTTGGTGATATCAACATGAGCTTTTGGATAAAACTTTGAACATTTCCCATCGATCATACACGGAGAGTTAGGATTTGCAGCACCACATGGACCATGGATCATACAATCTTTAACAACTTCATAGATTTCTGGTTCTGATTTTGGATCTGGTATTTCAGCACATATGATTTTGTCAATGCTGTCAGAGGTGGCTAATTTGCAGCTAGGATGCATGAAGAGAACAATATGGGCATGTGGGAGACCTCTTTTTTGAAATTCAACCGTGTACATAGCTGAAAAGTAACAAAAAAAACATATCGAAGTTCAATTCTTTGAGAATAGTTACATAATGAAATCTATCGGAAGTTACCATTAAATTGGATTTTAAATTAAAATTGCTAACCTGAAATTGTCTTTCCAAAATGTTCTTTCTCTGTCAAGTCTTTCATAAGTGAATCAAGTTTCAGCTTGAAAACTCGGCATACAATGTCTGGCCTGTCGTCATACTTTAGGTTTCGGGCTTGGAGATATCTAGTAATTTCAGGCCATTTGGGATTACATGTAAATGTAATGAAAAGGTCAGGGAAACCAAAATGTTTGCATGTAGCCATAGCATCGTAGTACGGCTGCTGCATATATCTAAATCCACCAACAAATGATGCTGGAAGAAGAAGACGGTTTCCTTGTTCAGACATATCAATGTTGCCAGTTGCTGCAATTTCCTTTAGAGAATCAAACCTTTCCCCTCTGAGATTTGATTGGTGGAATCTAATATAAGAAAGTCTGTGATTCTATGGTTGTGTAAGCATCAACCAAGAATTGTTGAAATAACCTCTTAGAACGTAGGAGTGTATGACTTTCATTTGGCCTCTTTTGAATACGAAATGCAAAGAACTGTCTCATACTTAATTTCTGTGGTTTTCCATTCTTGTTCAATCCCATATACCCTTTCTGAATTCCTGGTCTGTAGCCATCTTCACCATAGGGAAAGAGAAGAGGATATTGCAACGCCAAATAAGATGTATGAATTTCACTAATCCTTTGCAATTTTACAGACTTTTCTTCCACAATAATATCTCGTTTAGCCATTTCTGGGTGAAAATCACCAGGAATCAAAGCAGCAATTTCAGCAGCTGTCGGCAGGCAATGTGTCCTTCCATCTTTCCCTGACCGATCACTGATAATTCTCATATGAAATGTAGACTTTTCTTCCACAATAATATCTCGTTTAGCCATTTCTGGGTGAAAATCACCAGGAATCAAAGCAGCAACTTCAGCAGCTGTCGGCAGGCAATGTGTCCTTCCATCTTTCCCTGACCGATCACTGATAATTCTCATATGAAATGTAGTATTTTTGCTGCTCTCCAGTCTGTCTTTGGCCTGCCTGAAAGCTTCAACATAAGGATTAAACTCATCCAACATTTTGATAATTGGTTCTATGATTTCCCGCCTTAGATTGTTCTTTTTACTGACATTTTGAGAATTATTTCCTTTACTGAAAGATTTTAAAAACAAACTGTGTCAGATTGGGGTATAAAAGATAAATAAAATTTAAAACTTGGTGATAGTGGAAAAATCAGTGTGGTAAAATGAAAGTACCTTAACATTGTAGCTCGGTTCTCTATTTCATTTTCAGTATCAACAATGTAAAGTTGAGAACATTTTGGAAAATCACCATCTTCAGGTTTTAAGCTGCCCATCCTATGGTAGTTTTGTCCATGTAGTTGAAACATCTTGGGTCCACGGCCTTTTGGCATTGATCGATCTACCTTTCCACCAAGAGAAGTAAATGCAAATACCATGTTGTAAGGTCTGATATTTACTCTGAAATGTCTACTAAGCTCATCATCATTTGTCAGCAAACCACGCAATAGTTCTGGAGTTTGCTTGAGTAATGGTATTTTGACTGTTCCTTGCAAGCAGCACATCGAAAATATAGGATTCTTAACATTTCTCCTTCTATTAATACGTTCATCATACCACATAATAGCACCACATTTGTCACAACTGTAAACTGGATCACCATGATCTAGATAATCTGTAATAAATATGTAAAAAAGAAAGTTTAAACTTTTTTAAAAAGGGTAAGTAAATTTCATAAAAGTTTAAAGATTTTAAATTTGATAATAATATCATATGTTTTCACCACTTTGGTAATTGACGATGGCTTTGAACAGTTTTGTTTCTTTCTTTGACCCTTTTTAAAATGTTCTGAATATCACACTTTGGAACTTTTCTCTCTTTGAACGTTGATTCTTCTTTGTCATCTTCAGATTTTTCAGATGTGCTTTCTTCTTGGCTAGAACAATCAAAATTGTATTCTTCAGAACCATTACCATCTCCTGCTATATCCAAAAGATAACTTGTTATAATCATTTAAGTCCTTTTAGATGTTCCAAAATAACACAAACTATCATTTTAAAAAATTTAAATGAACCTGGGTCACAATGTTCTGAAATTGCACTGCATTCTTGTTCTTTCATGTGTTTAGTTGGTGGTGCCATTCTCTTTAAACCCGGATTGAGTATAATAGATAAACATTTCGAATATCAATATAAATCACATTATATAAATTTAGGTTTCTAATGATATCTCACTCTGAGTTTTTGATATGGTTTGTCGTCCTGCTGAAGATTTCTGAGCAACCAATAATGGAGTATAGTTTAATCTAGACCTTTTAGCTATAGGATTCTTCATATTTATGGTACCTACTCTTTTTGCTGCAAAAAAAAATGTAAATAATTGGTAGAAGTATATAGTTTTTGTTTATTTAATTTAAATTTCTTATCTGAATAATCTCTGACAATTCTAGTTGATGAAGAAGGCTGTTTTGATTTAAATGGTGAGAATTGCCCTTCTTCTTTTTTTTTTGTATTCTCAGTAACTTGAGATTTTAGCTGAAGAGTTTGGTTTCCTGAAACTGTGAATGCAAAATTGTGAACAATTAGTTTTCACCTTCAGAGTAATTATCCTAAAATATATTATTTGACTCTAAAATGGTGATGTTAACTGTCTTACATGATGGAACATAGTTTAATCTAGATCTTTTAGCTATAGGATTGTTCACAGTCATGGTAGTTGCTCTTTTTACTGCAAAACAAAGTTAATTACTTGGTAGAAACAATACATAGTTTAGATTGATTCATGTAAATTTCTAACCTGAAGAATCTCCATTAATGATAGTTGATGAAGAAGTCTGATTTGATTGAACTGTTGAGAATTGTACACTTTGTTGTGTTTTAGTGATATATTGAAACAATCTAGTGAATATAGATTTCAGTGAGATTATAGTGTTTCTGCTGTTTGATGGTAATTGGGAAGCCATATTTTCTGAATTAGCAGTTCACCATTCACCATTCACATTTTTTTTTTTGTGTTTGTAGATATGATCAGTTTTTCTGATCATTTTGTTTTCAATCGTAGATGAGAGATAGGAGATAAGTAAATCTAGGTTAAATTATCTCATATTTTCTCATTAAATTGAGTTTTTTTATAAATTAAATATATTTGGTTTTAATTTATAATTGCATATGTAAAAAATAAAAAAAATGATCAAGGTGTAATTTTATGTGTCCCGAGATTTTAGAAAGAGATCTTGTTTTTTCAAATATTATAATTAACATTCAAATATTTATTATAATTGGTTTCCTTGGATTGTAGAGATAATGATTTATGATATA
>KE156216.1:231086-258368 GCA_000411075.1 Sisymbrium irio | reverse complement strand
TGCACAGTTCTAATGATATTAGCTTTGTCCGAGCTAACACAACTCGAGACCATGGTACGGGTTGCAAAGCCTTAGGCCTTGGTCAAGAGGGATGGAACCAAGGATGGATTGATCGGGGCTTTAGACTGTGACTCTAAAAACTTGGTTGGACCGTTCTTAAGAACCGTATTGTAGCATTTTCAAATTAGTTCAGGATCTAAGGTTGGCTGTGCATGTTCTTGTTTGATTGTTGCACGGCGGACCGGTCAGCTTAGTCCTAGACCGATTCGGGGGTGTTACAGGAGGTGCCAAAAGCGGTGCTTCACACAAGAACTTCTTCAAACTCTCAAACGCGACTATCGCCTCATCCGACCATACGAATGAATCCTTCTTTGTTAAGACTGTTAAGGGTCTCGTAATTGTCCGAAACTTGTGGACAAACCTCCTGTAATACCTTGCTAAGCCCAAAAATCCTCTTAATTGTTTTAAATTCTGAGGAGTAGTCCATTCTGCGACTGCCTTGGTCTTCTTTGGGTCTGTAAAAATGCCTCTTCCTTTGATATAATGACCAATATACTCCACTTTAGTGTTCGCAAATGCACATTTTCTTTTCTTAGCAAATAAGTTGTTATGTTTCACTAACTTGAAAATACTTCTGAGATGGCCGACATGAGCTTCTACTGATTGACTGTAGATGAGGATATTATCAAAAAAATATCACAATGCACTTCCTCAACAGTGGTTTGAATACTGCATTCATCAAGCCTTCGTATGTTGCAGGAACATTTGTTAGGCCAAATGGGGAAAATCGGCTAATTCATACCTTAACTCGTCTCCACGGTCACAATCCGTACCTGTACTTAATACATGTGCAATTACATAACCAAACTCATATTTATTTTTAATCTCATACCTAAACAATAAAATTATGGTTTATATATATATATATATGGACTTTAATTCATTAACAGAGTCGTTAAACTCTTAAAGAAAATTGGCCAATTCCAACCTCTACACGGTTCTGATCCAAACATGTACTTAGTACCTGTGCAATTACATACCCTAACTCAAATTTGTTTTGAATCTCATACTTGAAAAATAAAATTATGACTAACACATAAATCTTTTACTCATTAATACCATGAAATATCAAGATATCCGTGTATATCCAGATCCGGATCCATAAAATAGTTTTCAAATGAAAATTTATATATCAAATTTTGAAAAATATATAATACAAGAAAATATAATATATTATCAGAAAAAAAAATTAATATTATTAAAATAATTTTAAGTTTATTTTTATGTAGCAATCTTAGTTATTCAAAATAAATAGAAAAATATAATGTATTAAAAGGTTTTGTATCCGGATCCATATATCTGAACTTGAAAAATCAGATATTCGGATCCAGATCCTGTTTGGACGGATCCGATATTAGATTATCCGGATCCTGATCCGGCCTTCTGGATATCCAGATTTTTTGAGGGAATCCAGAGCAGATCTCGGAAACGGATATAGATTCCGGATAATATTTCTAGATCCAGATCCCGGATAAATCTCTTTTCTCTTTGTGGTTTGTATCGTGATATTTCCCGCTCTTTTATTTTAAAATTATTTTACGGTTCCGATCTGGATATCCGCATATATCTTGATATTTTATGGTATTAATGAGTTAACGATGTATGTGTTAGCCATAATTTTATTTTTCAGATATGAGATTAAAAAAAAAATTGAGTTATGGTATGTAATTGCACAGGTACTAAGTACAGGTTTTGATCAGAACCGTGTAGATTGATCAGAACTAAGTACAGGCCTTAATCCATTCAACATAATGGTCTTCTGACCCATTTTAAACTGCATTGTGAGTTGTTGAAAATCAAATGTAATCGGCCCCCATTGCTGCAACCATTGTATGCCAAAGACCACCATATCACAGCCTCCCAAAGGTATAACCATGAAATCCGCAGAGAAGACTGTGCCCCTACAACTCCATTCCAACTTATCGACCTTATTACTCACACCCAACTGACTTCCATCCGCCATTGTTACTCTTGTCAGACATGACTGTTTCTGCTTGCATCCCAACAAATCCATTGCCCTTCTGTCTATGAAGTTATGAGTTGAGCCCGAGTCAATTAGAACAAAGAGAGTCCTCTTCCCATGCATACCCTTAACTTTCAATGTTCTGTAGTCTGAAGTCCCGGATACAGCACTGAGATATACACATGCAACCTCAGAAACCTCCTCTTCAGTCAAATGTTCCTCAGCCTCCAAAAATTCCTCTTCTTCTTCTCCTTCGACCATGAACAGTTAAGTCTTTTTATGTTTCAAGTAATGGCCAGGAGTATATTTTTCATCACAAACGTAACAAAGACCATCAGCTCGTCGCTTATTCATTTCCTTCTAAGACAGAAACAGTTTTGGCCTCGGCTTATCATTAGAGTTCTGAATGTTGTTCTTCTGGTCCCCTTCCTTCCGAAATGGAACTAAACCTTTTTGTTGAGTCATGTTTTTTTGCCAGTCCATCCTGCATTGAATAGCTTCGGAGCTTGTTTCGGGTGTGCCTTCTCATAGAGTCAACCCAACATAAGGCACTGACGAACAGATTGCGTCTGAAACATGTGTATATGCATCTGCGTATCAGTTCTCAACCCTGCTAGATAAGTGCTAATCAAGTACTCTTCAGGTAATTTGACTCTGTTCCTGATAAGTTCAAATTATCCCTCCATCTGTTTCCTGCAACTGTTTCAACTCTACAATTGAATCATCCAAAACTTAGAGAAGAAACAATGTTCTTAAGCTCACCCGTGAAGAATCTTCAAGATGAAGAAGAGATTCTCAGGGACTGAGTTCGTCAATAACAAAGAATCTTTATTAATTTTCTGAATGTTTGTTACAATTCTTCTACAGCTCCTTTAATAGTTCTATGTAACCAATTATATGACATGACAATATTAATAAATTGCCACTTTACATTTTACTATGTCATAAGCATTGTAAGCTGAAGATCTTTGATTTCAAGCATATTCTCTATCACTTCTTGGGATTGGATTATGATGTGTTATCATGATGCAGGGGTAACACTCCTAAATTATCAGTCTTAGCTGAGCTAGTTAGAGATGTTTTAGCTGACAAGTTTCCTCTATTGCATCAGAGTCAACATTCAGCACTAGTGGAAAGAATTTGGATCCTTTTCGAAACTGCCTGATGCCTTATATGATAGGGACATTGATTTGTAGTCAACAATAGTTAAGGAATACCATTCAAGCTGAGAAGATAGCAAGTGTGGTCCAGATGTTTGAAGAAATTGATTTTTTTTGAATAATTAGGTAATGTCATTTTATTAGCTTTTCAGATTATATAATATTATGATGGATAATAACAAGCTTTTCATTTTCTTGTGTTAGATTCTTAGAAATAACATGAAGTTGTTCCATGATCACTAAGAATGTGCCGAAATTAAAGGTGCACTTGTAGATTCTCTCTTTATTTTAGTTTTTTCGTTTGTTTAAATTGACTATACTCCTCTTAGTTTTCAGTTAATAATTAGAATAACTGAAATTTATATTATCTTTAATGATTTTTTTCCAATATATATTTTAAAATTAAAAATATTTTTATCAACTTGGTTAAAATTTTAATGATTTAAAAATGGAAAGATTTTGGTATCTATATTTATCAGATTATTGAGAAAGGCATATTGAATTTCGTATCGTCAAAACGAATATTCTATGATATCAAGAACTATAACAAATCTAGCCTTGATAAACTGTATATACAAAGCATATCTTTAGGTCTCAGTTATCCAGACACTTTTTTTATACTCGACATATATTATTGTTTTCTAAAATTTTAAATTGAGTGTTTTGGTTTATTTGGTGATGATATTCGTTTGTGTTTTCAGGTTTGGTGTGAAACTGATCGTTTGGTTTCATTTTTATATGATACACGGATCACCAAACCTAGAAAAGGACCGGACATTGGAGTAAGTAATTTGCGTACAATTTGTTATCTTTACAATTTATTAGGTTGGGTTTGTGTGTTGTATTATGTTTAAAACCAAATTATCTAAATTTAAAAACCAAATAAAGTTATTTTAATTTTAACCATTTTTTTAAATGGGTTTGTGAGCTTATATCTATTTTTAAGTTTTTAATTTGAAATCCTCTTACGTATATCCAAATAGTTTTTAGAGAAAAGAAATTTGAAATAGACATGTGGCACCATTACAAAGCACAATTAGAAAATAATATTCTTAATTATATAAGATTAACTATAAATCAAACAATATAAGAAATTTAAAAATATTTTGTTTGTCCACATATATGCATTTCAATACTAATTAAACTATTATTTATGAATTATAATCTACACCAAATATATTGATATGAATTAAAAATAATGTATTGTATTTGAAATTAAAATAAATAATAAAAAATTTAAGAGTATTGAATAAACACCAAAAATAAAAGACAAAATATACAGTATATTTTAAATTTAGAAATTAACATAAATTTTAACTCATTAAGTTAAAAATTAAAAATAAAATGAAAATATTTTAAGTATGAAATTTTGGAGAACACATAATTTTTTTCAAAAAAAGTACTAAATATTTGTATATAATAAATTTTAAATTTTGAAATTAATAGAAATTTTTAAGTCATTAAGTTTAAAATTGAAAACAAAAATTAAAATTAAAAGATATTAAATTATAGAAGATCTAAAAAGCAAAAAAAAAAAAAATATATTGGACAGACACATATTACCTCCTCAGAGTTTCCCTAAAGATAACATTATTTTATTATATAAGATGACACATATTGTGAAATAAGGTGAGGAAAGAGAAGATTAAGCTAAAGTAACTAAATCTGTTTTATAACATATTTAAACCGCATATGAAATTGGACAAAAATACATGTTCAAACCGACAAAAACCATAACCCGTACAACGCAATAAATAAAGTTTGGTTGCATAAAAAATACACCTATTACAGGATGGGTGGAATTGTCTTGTAGGTTGTTGTAATTGATATTGGGTATGAAAGATTTAGTAGTATCCATTTGAAATTGGACGTAGGTTTGGGGAATGAAAGAAATATCTAATAAACAATTTAACATATTAAAAAAAAAAAAAAATGTCTTAGATGTAATCGGTTATCACCTTTATATAGAGGACGGTGTTATGTTTTTGGTTGAAGTATATTCAAATTTTAAAAACTTATATTCAAGCAGTTAATATATTTAATCTGTCCTATTTAATTGCTCTTTTCCACATATTCCGTTTTGATCTCACTTGGACAAGGAGAAGTTTGAATTTAAATGGAATGCAAAATTGATTGTATGAACTTGGATTAATGTTTAATTTAATTGTAACAGTTTAACAGAGAACCCTTTGCCTTTCACATTTTTATATGATCTGAGTATAAATCCACCTTCCAATTTTGATTCCCCCTCTAGAGGGAAAACAATATCTTTTGATAGATATATATTCCTACATGTAAACAATATTCTATATATTCCGTTTTGATCTCATTTGGAGAAGAAGTTTGAATTTTAACAGAGAACCCTTGACTTTCACATTTTTTTGGGTTTTACATGTAAAAATATATATTTATGAAAAGACATATAATGAAACCTCTATAAATTAATAATGTTGGGTACACCAAAATCTTAATTTTTTATTAATTTATATAGATTAATAATTTATCGATATATTAATAAAACTATAAAATCATATTATTTTATAGAAATTTTTAATATATATTAATTTATAGAGTATTAATTAAAAGAAATTATACTGTATTGTTTTGCCTCTAGACGGAAATTCAATTTTGGAGCGTGTATTTATATTGGTATCAAATAACTCGTTCAAAAGTTACATCTATTTTAATTTATTAGGTTATTAAATACTTCACAAATTTGTCATATAATTTCAAAATAGGTCTACTCGTGACGGTGGTCCCATATTAAAACTTGTTACAAATTTAGTTTAAGAGACTAACTTCTTTCTTTGCAAAACGAAAGATATACATTTATTAAAGAATGATTTAAAATAGAATAGAACAAAAACTATCACTCAAAAAATAAGATTACGAAATTTAATAAAAAGCATTGTATTCGAAATAGTACCTCTTGCAAAACTCTTAGATGATGACATTATCCACATTAAAAAAAAAACCGGCTTGATTGGGTAGCGTTTAGATATAGTAGGCCTTGCAATCCCAATAATATTATTAGACAAGTCAAACGAAACTTGAACTAATGAATTATACTATAAGCATCAAACATACCATGGACAGTTTTAGGGTTTACACCAGTTACAATGATGACAATGAATGTCCTTTCAGTTCCCCAAGTTCCTCATAGACTTGATATCTAACCTTGTCCCATACAGATATGTATACAGTATCATCACTGGTTGGATAGACAGAAGGATAATAATCAAATAGAATATAAGATACAAAAAATAAAAAAAAATAGGAAGATAAAATTTTAATCAAGAAACAATTTTAACCTGGAAAATGTACATGAAAGGAGAATATTGAAGCTCTTTTCGGGAGGACATTTCGTTTCAGCAAATTTCTCCAAAGTTCAAATGCATGACACCTGTGCAACAACATATCCACGTCATCCGAACCAAAAAAAAAATGTTAAAAAGAGGGACCAGGAAGGTTTTTGTTTTTGAAAGAAATACCACACAAATAAAAGATTTTTGTATTTACTACCTGGTAATTTTTCACCTTTGTTGACCATCATTTCAACAGCAGGAAATTGGCTTATGCGGAAAAACTCATGAGAGATTTGATATTGACCACTTTCCATACCATCCATAATAGTTTGATCATTGAAAAATAATTTGTAAGGTTAATCAGTTAGCCGATACTTGGTAGTTTTCTTCACATCAAAAAAAGACATCGAAAACATTTTGCCTTCTGTAAACTTATTTCTAAACTTATGGAGACAGCGGGGATGGATAAAGGCTTGAATTGCAGTTGCATATGTTGAAGAAAAATAAAAAGTGTGTATTAGACAGTTTTAAAATGTCTTCAAATATAGTAAAATCTTAATGAATAGTTAGCTATACCTTTTCATCTAGTAACAAACAATCGACGCTCAGGAGAACATTGTTTCTTGTAAAATCACGAGCTTCCCATGTCCTCAATAAACGAACAACAATATTGTATGAATCGTCATTATCACTTATGGCATCAAGTGTAGAATATGGAATATCTGCAGCTTTTAAAGAGTTAAACGTTATTGGCATAATTGGAGTATGTGACAATGAAAATTTTGAGAAAGAAATGATGATTGAATACTATTAAGGAAAAACCCATCGTGCTTTTATATGGAATATAATTGCTGTGATTAAATGTGACATTTAAGAATTATTTGAAAAGAAACAAATTAAGAAACGTATAGAAAATGAAATTATTACAATAGATACCATGTTTAATTTGCTAATTTACTTTATTTGTCTTTGTCAATAAAGGTCCGTTTCAGGCTATGCAAATAATAAAGACAAAATTCCTTTAAATGCAGTTTAATTTTGGCAACGGAATTTGGATAATAATTATTTAATGTGAAAAATTAAATAAACCAAAATTTAGAACATACCTTTGGCAAAGCTGCCGCCTTAAGATGAGAATGGGCTTCGACATGTATAGTTGAATTTGTTAAAACATGAATAGACCCATTAAGAACCTGAGCCCATTCTAAAGACCCAATTTCTTCCACAGACCTATCTCCGATGCCGGCTTTAAATTTGGAGTCACCGCGGAGTCACCAACTCTATCTCAGCCGGTGACGTCTCTTCCACTGTCTTTAAAGCCAGTTACTTATCTGGTAACAGCAGAAGTTTACAGTAAACCCATCTCAACATACTTATGTATGCGATTGAATCTCTCCCGGTGGTATCCTCTATTATCCTGGTCAGGGTTCCATCTCCATTACCTCCCTCTTCATGTGTTGACTTTACTGGATTTCCAGGCCTACTGCTAAGCGTTAGTCTCTTGAGAGGTAGAAACTTTAGAGAAATCGAGATAGAGAGAGAGAGAGAGAGCGGTGAAGAAGCTATTTCCGGATAATAGTATTTTCCTTTCGTCGGAGACAGAGGTTATGCCTGTTGGCTCTTGAGGTAATCAAACGATTTTTAGCGATTCTGACTGCTTCTTTTCCTCAAATCGGATTAGGTTTTTTGGTTTGTGTATACATATTTTTTATTGGGTTTATTATTGTATCATTTATGGAATATTTCCCTGTTTATTCATAATGGGATGTAGGCTTCAAATGTGAAACTCTTGTGCATTAGGCCCAACCAAGAATAGAAAATAGTTTTTTTTAACAAAATAAAAGGTTGGACATGTGGCACCATTTCAGAATACAAATAGAAAAAACATTTCTTTATTATATAAGACTAGGGAAAAGTTGCGCGGGAATTTAAATTAATAATTTCTTATTTTTCTCATCTTTTATTTTTTTTTAGAATTAAGTTTTATGATATTTAGATGGTGTTAAAGTAAATAATTAGAATAGTGGGGTTTTAAAAGAAAAGAGCACATAGAAAGTTTTGAGCTGAAGACCACAAAAATATACTGATAGTTGAAAACATAAGAAATAAATAACAGACATGGTTCATATATAACACATTGTTTTCATTGTCATACTCAATGAAAGCCAAAACTTTCTTCTTCTCTCTTTCTATTGAATTGATTTTTAAAAGAGATTCTTAAATCCCTAAATGTACGTGTAATTTTTTTCCCCTCGTTATAATGAACAACTTGTAAAATTGTAAGAAATAATATAAATAAAATCATCACCACCCCTTCGCATATGTAATTTTAATTCTCACCACCCCTTCTCTTAAAGTACTCGTAGGTTGCATAGAATTTTCCCGTTCCGATTGTTCCTCAAGTCTTAGACTTGATCGTACAGATTTTTTTGGGGGTATATATACCTTCCAAAATTGACAAAATTCATATTGTCAAAGGCCTCATTCTTAATAAATCCCTCATGTGTGAAATGTTTAATAAAACGATAATTTGTAATCTGTAAAAATAATCGGAAAGATAATCGTACTTGCTTTTTAGTGAAACAATATTACAAAAACATATACTATATATATAGTCATATAGATGAAGAATGATTTCTGGTCAAATGAATTATCGATATATATGGCCTCTTCCCTTGTAGAAAAAGTTGGAAAATTTGACAAGGATTATAGTATACAGTGAAACCAATTCAAACTTTGACCACAAATATAATTGTGATATATTACACAATTTCATAAACTAAAAAATACGATTCAAAATATTCAAAAGTTAAAGAAACAAAAGATATTGTGGAATAAAATTGTTTGAGTAGACATTTTTTAAAAATGAAAAAAAGTTTGCTATATATGAGGGTCTACCAGGACTTGGGCTTCCTCTTCTCTGGCTTGTTGACCACTCTCTAGAGTTATACTGTTCACTGCTTCTCGTCTCGTAGTTGTTGCCACTGTTCACTCGTCTCGTCTACGTCCATGTTCTCTTCTATTAGTACCGCTGTGTTTGCTTGATCCTGAGGACCTTGTAGCAGGATCATGGCGGTTCAGGTCCAATGGGAGTGGCTCGATACCTTGCAAATCAGGTTCTGGAGTGAACCAAACGGACGTTTTGACTCGTTCATCTTCCTAAATATGATTGAAATCCTGTTGAAACAAAAAAAAAATTAATTGAGAAACTGTGTATCAGAAATGGATGCAAACAATATAAAAACCTTTTGTGGGAACTGCATGTACACCTTTAATAGGAAACACACATTTTATAGTTTATCAGACGCTTTGCATACGTGAATAAGAAAGTGACGATCATCCTCCATGTATATAACAAAACCTGAAATATAAATTTTGTCCCAAAAGTAGATATAAAGAAGAGAAAAAAATGAGAAATTTCCCGTACCAGTCCTCGATTTTATAGGGTCTCTGCAAGTGCTCAAATACATCCTCCAGGGTTATTAATCTCACCTATATATGTATCGAAAAGATTGAATGAGTTAGGTAATGCCTTATTTATATAGAACGTCCAAACTGCATTGGCCCAAAAGAGGCAACCAATTATGAGTTTACATAACAAAAATTCATGTGAGGCAACATGAACCTAGTAATACCAAAGGTGAACTAAATTTTCCAAGCATTTAATTATCACAATTATGTTAATCGAAGAAAGAAACTACTAAAAGAAAGATGTCTCCTTACTTTGTCCTTTCTCAAACATTGTATGCCTCACAAGGTCTCTAAACCCGTCTTCTTCTTCTCTTCCCTCACCAGAAGGACCTGCCCCATCCAACTCCTTGAATGAATCTTCAAAAATCCAAAACCAAACAACAAACATTTGAATAAATACATCATTTCGTCTAAAACAATCTCGAGAATCCAAACTCCACTAAACAAATTTTACCCTGAGACTCAGCTGCCTTCTTAACAAAATTTTCATAATCAGAAGCAACAAGCATTAGGTGCTTCCTCGTTGTCTTATATCCAAAAGTATTTTGAAATGGCTCCATATCTCGTAAGTGTATTCTCGTTTGCTTTTCAAAACAAAATATACTATAAAAGAAACAATCAAAAAACAAACTTGAATAGACAATGATCATCTTATTCAATCAAAGTAAAAACTTTTAAGTTATCGTTATCGGTTAAAAGTGAAAGTGATCATCTAATTCAATCAAAGTTAAAAAAAAAAAAGTTACCTTTAGCTCATTCTTTCAGTTTATAAACCTGAAAAAGAAAAGTTTGACAAGTCAGCTCACAAAGTGAAGAAGTTTACAAATTAACAATCTTCGGAGTACGATTTAGAATTCGACTAATGAGGGATGACGAGGGATTTGAGCTTTACATGAGACCAATTCCTTTCCACATCTGCCCTTTTCGAGAGCCTATATTGTCAACTCGGCTTCTTCCTTCAGTTCAATCAGGTCTAAGAATGATTCAGAATAAGAATGATTACCCTTTGTGAAACAACTCCAGGGCTTCTTTCAAGAAATGACGAACAAAGGCCCCACCTTTATCAAGTGTTCCGTGGGATCTCCTTCGGATTTTGACTTCAGCAGGTCGTTCTAGCCTTCTAGGATACGCCAAAGTTGCGTTTGAGAGCGAAGAATAGAATAAGCTAAATAAGTTGATTTGAGGAGGAACAAGAACTTGGTTCACGGTGAAGTTACTAAAACTTGTTTTGTTTGACGGCTTCTACCGATTTGAATTGACGGATAAGGAGAAGATGAAGAACGGATAGAACAACATAAGAAAAGATGACGGTGAAATCAAACCTGATGGATTAGGTTTTTTTGGAAAAAGTCGCCATGAAGAGAGGAGAAGGTTGATCGACACTGTTTAAGAGAAAGAGAAGGAAGACGGGAGCTGTTGAATGAAACGTTTAGAGGCCGAAATCTGTTTTTTGCAGGCCCAAATTTGAAGTGTCCTAAAGGATTTTAATCCCCACGTGTCAATCTCTCTGAAGAAAAATCATTTTGTTATTATTGTATAAATTAGGTCAAAGTCCGCGTAACGCACGGAATAGTTTCATATGTTTTTGTTTATTTATCTTTGTGTTCTTTTTTTTTCTTTTTCTTTTTGTATTCTTTAAACTATTTTATTTTGTTGTAACTTTAGGAAATTATTTAAGCATTTGATGATTGTATTTTGTATTTTGTTTTTGTTTTTTTAGTATTTATTTATATAATACCTATTATAGCTTGTAAGTCAAATTGTAACTGATTGTTATTTTTAATATAATTTATAGTGCATTTATTCGATATCAGGAATATGTTATAAGTCTTTGTAATAGAAATTTAGTAAATGAAACATTTCGTTCTTATAAATATGTATTGTTGTCCTATTAAACATATTATCCTTTTATATGTTTTAGGGTTTTTGTGTCTTTTTGTGAGGTTTGTTTTACCTGTGGTTGGTGAAGAAGTTGTCGTTATGGAAACGAAATGTGTCAGAACAGCAGCATCGTCAGATTCAAAATACTTGGTGAAAGAAAAGAGTGAAACATGTGGTAAACAATCTACTTCACCGAAAGCAGATAACACCACCGCAATGGCGTCGTATGACAGTCCAACCGCCGGGCCGCAATTCGCGACGTACAGATTGGAGGAGTTTGGTTCTCCGGCGTCAGAGGAAGGCGATGACGACGTCGGACGGACGAACCGCGGCTTCTTTCCTTTCTCCGACCAACCGTCAGTTTTACTAAATGACGAAGTTTGTTCTGGAATAGGCCTAAGAAAACCCATTTGATTTTGACATGGGCTTAACGACTCAACAACGAAGTAAGAAAGTCACCGAAATAATATTTTGTAGATCAGATTTTTTCCGGGTTAGATCGAATTTAGATTTCGAAACAGATTTGGGACAAACCCTGAAAACAACTAAGGAGGTCCAATAATTTTAGAGGCTCAATTTAAAAGGACATGTGTCAAATTATGGAGAAAAATGATCCTTTTATTATTGTATAGATTTACTTTGATGTATTTTTCACCCGGTCCAATATATAGATTTTTGGTGCTTTTATGATTTGTTCAATTAGTCTTGAACATTTATTTTAGTTTTATATATAAAATAGTTTTTTCTTTTCTCTATTTGATCTCTTCTTGTGATGTGAGCTCTACCTCGCAGTTGGGATGAAAAATTGTGGTGCATACCGATCAACACAGCCTCAAATTCTTTTTGAGCAGAGAGAGGTAAATGTGGACTATCAATGTTAGCTTACTCATTCGTTGGGATTCAACTTTGTTTCTTCTACAAACGTGGGTGCAAGAATAAGACTCCCGCAGCTTATCTCGCAGCATTGAGTCATCACAGTTATTGGCTTTGACAGTTTTTGCAGCTTTCTAATTACAAGCCATGTATAAGGAGATTGAGGAAGATGCAACCATCCTAGCTTTTATTCAGAAACTATAATATAAGAAGCGACTGGTGCTCCCTAAGACTTCATGTTTCACTCCTCTGATTTTATCTGAATGTCATGACAACACTTCAGGTGGTTATCATGGGGTTTTGAAGACTCTGAAACGGTTTTAACAGTTATTCTATTCGGAAGGTATCTAACAAGTGAGTGCGGCGGTAATATGTCTCTGAGTGTTCTCTTTGCCAGAAACATAAATATTCAACTCTCTCTCCTACTGAGTTATTACAGCCCTTACATGTGCTGTGTTGAATTTGGAATGACAAAATTATGCATTTAATAGAGGTTCTTTGACTTCATAAGGAATCAACGTTATTATCATAGTAGTGGATAAATTGGGTAAATAGGCTCACTTTTTGTGCCTCAAGCACCCTCTCTTCACACGGATATCACTACAACGTTCACTATAGAGGTGGTTCGTTTACATGGTTTTCCTCGCAGCATTGTTTCCGACAGAGACCACATTTTCCTCAGTACATTTTAGACAGCTCAAGTACAACCTGACATTCCATCCCTAATCGGAAGTTCTTAAGAGATTCCTTGAAATATACCTTCGCTGATTCGCATCTTCACACCCACCGACTTGGTTTCGGTTTTTGGTGAGTTGAAAGAAAAAATTTTGAGATATATATGGGTTTGAGATTTACATGAAACTAAATTTATGGTCAGTGCCGGTCTAATGTTTTACGATACCCTAAACAAAATTTTAAATTATGTCTTTTAATATATTTTTTAAAAAATTCACAAAATAATAGTAATATAAAAACACATTAATATTTCAAAATTTAAAAATTAGAAAAATGTTCTTATGTTCTTATGAATTATCAAATAGAAATTAAAATTATCAAATAATATACTGTTGTACATCAATTTCACTTATTTAACAAATAATATATAATAGTTAGCCATAATTAGTTTTTCTCGTCATTATTTATTTATTTGTCATAAACTTCTGATCTTTATAGATTTTATTTGAAAATCTCATATTACTAATGATAAAAACGATGACTAAATAAAACTAACACACAAATTTTGTAACCAAAAAGACCAAAAGAAAAAGTATGATAAGGAGAAACTGAGGTTTTTATTTTTTTTTAATATGATTTTACTAATAATTATTTTAAAATATACTTAATGGAGGTTATTGATTTATGTATTTTAATTGATTTGAAAATCTAAATAAAATCCAGTGTTATTGGTTATGTGATTTTCAAATCTATGTTAAAATCATGTATTATTGGTTTTATGATTTTTAAATCCTATAAAATCATGTGTTATTCAATCATATAGATTTTTTAATAGATTTAATTTCACATGGATTTGAGTGGATTTCTTTTATTTTAACAAAGAGTAAAATCCGAAGAAAACCAGCGGGCAAAAGAAACGACCATATCCTGCAACATATCTGTGGTCCATATATATTGCTAAAAGTCCAATGAACATTATTAAAATCAAAACAAGCCCGAAAACTATTAGTTTAATCGTAGAAAACATAACTTTTATTTTTATTTATATATATTAATATAGAAACATATAACTAAAACATCCCTCATATATTTGGATACTTTATTTCTGGCTTATGTTGTATGTCGAGCTTGTATATGGTAAAAAATGAAAAATCTTAGAGTTATCTCCTTAATTAAGAAATAATAGAACAGTAAATGTATTAAGAATTTAATGTAAAACGTACAGTAAAATAGGCTATTTAATAAAAAAAATTTAAATATAATTAGTTTAACAGTTAATAGTTATTTGAGTGATATATATTTGGAAACCAAAACGTTTATAAAATTATTGGAACCAATCATTTATATTTTTATAATTAGTTTTGTTTTATGATATTCTTTTTGACATAAAATTATTTTTAATGTCATTGGCCGAAAACGTATTATTATCTTTATGTTCGTTGTGATATTTTGGCAATGGCTTATGGGGATATCGGTTTGACATTAAAAAACTTTTTAATTAATGGTTCTACGTCGTTGTTAAAAAAAAAGATATTAATAATATTTTGAATTCAAAAAAAAAGAAATGCGACTTAATAATAGAAAAAATAGGTTAACAAAAGTAAGCAAGCGATATGTATTATGTGGGTGTTGGAGTTCACTTCAATCCATTTGTCAGTTGGAACGACAAGTTAATAACTTCCAGAAGATGGTATTTCTATATTTTCATATTTTGTACATTCTTTTAAGCCGTTTTTCTTGCATGATTGACTTTCCATGGAAAGCTCTTTGCAGAATCTAAAATATGGATTTGTTCGGATGCATAACCTAGTTCAGGACATACTTGACTGGAACAGACTCTACTTGAGTAGCCGTTTGCAAAAACCGGTATGTTAGTTTTTTGGTCTTCTTTAGAGCCGTACCCAATGAGTTAAAAATAAGACATTTGCCTTAGACCCCTTTAGTATTAAGTAAATTTTAGGGCCCTCAACTTTTATAATTTTATTTAGTATAGTGATAATTTATAACTTTATATTTTTTTTTATATAGTTCAGTGTTATTCTATGATTTTATTTTACAAAATTTTAAAAAATAATTATAATTTGTTTGTAAAACAATAAATTTAGATGGTTGTGTTTAGTATGAAATATAATTGATTAAGAGAAAATCAAGTGGAATAAAAAAATCCTTTAATTAGTTCTTTTGATTCCTGTGCAAAATAGAATGTTTTCATCAAAGTTGTTCATACTTCAGTTTTTTAATAAATTAATTGAATTTATTTTTTTAACATTTTCAGTTTAATGGTAAAATTTCAAAAAATGATTAATTTCATATTTTTCTTTGTACAAATAACTTAAGGAATACTTATTACCACTATTTTTTCTTTAATATATAATTGTTACTAATGTTTGAAATTTATTTTTAGCCTACAATCTACTTTAAATTATTATAAAGAAAATTTTTTTGCCTTAGGTCTCTTGTATCCTAGACACGGCACTGGTCTTCTTATCTGGTAACCATGGTGGATAGCGAGATGTCTCAGAGAAAGTGTGACATAGTTGCAGGTTCATCTGCTTGTTGATAATCTGGACTTAGTTGCAAGTGTGACTTTTGGAATTGTCTATTTAATCACAAAAAGGTTCTTTAGATAATTTTCTCATAAAAGGAACTGATGGTAGTGGACCTATCAGTAGCGTGGGTAAGGTTTCTCAGTTACATGATCATTTTGATGATAGTCACTTGAGTGAGCATAATAATATGGTAAATGCATCTAATCTTGAAAGTCAGAATTTTTGTGAACAACCAAGTGCTTGTGTTGATATTTATGATCCTAGGTGTTGGAAAAATCTTGACAACAAAATGAGAGATGTATTCTTTAGATAAATGAATATTGTGTTCCCTTTAGATAAGTATTCTAGACATTTCTGATATAATTACTATTCTCGAAAATTGAGCAATGGAGAAACTAGTGATAGGAGTTGGTTGGTTTACTCAAAACATGTGGACAAGTTTATTGTTTTTGTTGCACATTGTTTAAATTTAGAGGCTGCTCAAATATGTTTGCAAATGATGGATTTAGATAGTGCTGCGAGTTCGGTTAACCGAACCGAACCGACTTCGTTTGGGTTGGTTATCGGTTATTTCGGGTTTTTCAAAACTTTACCAAAATTAACCGAAAAAAATTTCGGTTTGGTTATCGGTTAATTTTGGTTTTTAGTTTTTAAACCGAAATTAACCGAAATTTGTTTTTTTTTTAATTTTAAAAAAAATTTCGATTTTTTTTGGTTAATTCGGTTCGGTTAATTTGGTTATTCGGGTTAGTTTTAGTTAGTTTAGGTTAATTTGGTTAAAACCGGTTTATTTTGGGTTAAACCCGGTCTAATTAGAAAAAAAAAACGAAAACCGATCCGAACCGAACCGAAATTTAGCACTAAACGAACCAAAAAAAAGCTACTGATCGGTTATTTGCATTGAACCGAACCGAACTGAAACCGAAAAAAAACCGGTTCGGTCCGGTTCGGTAGTTTCGGTTCGGTGAAAAAAGCGCAGGACTAGATTTAGAGATTGGAAGCATCTTAGTGAGAGACTTAAAGATCATGAAAGAAGTGTAGAACATATGACTAATATGGAAATTTTGAATCAGCTGAAAGTTAGAGTTGAGAAAAATCTAACGATTGATAAGGAATTGAAGAAAGAAATTGCTAAATAGAAAGAACGTTGGAGGATGGTATTAAATAGAATAATTACTGTTGTGAAATTTCTTTCTAAAAGATGTTTAGCATTTAGAGAAAAAAATGAAAAACTTTACCAAGATAACAATGGTAATTTCTTAGGTATTATTGAAGTGATTGCAGAATTTTATTTGATAATCCAAGATCATATTCGATGCATTCAAAATCAGGAAATTCATCATCATTATATTGGTCGTTATATTCAAAATGAGTTTATTTCTCTTTTGCCTCATAATGTTTAACTCTCCATCGTAAAAGTAATTAAAGAGGTAAAATATTTTTCTGTCATTCTTGATTGTACACCAGATGTGAGCCATCAAGAACGAATTACTCTAATAATAAGATGTGTGAACATATGTAATAAAAAGGTAAAAGTAGAAGAATACTTTTTGGAGTTCCTAAAGGTAGATGACACATCTGGATTATGGCTCTTTGAGAAACTACTAGATGTTTTAAGGTCTCTTACTCTTGATGTTGATAATGTGAGAGGTCAAGGTTATGATAATGGTTCTAATATGAAAGGTAAGCATCAAGGTGTTCAAAAATGATTGCTTGATATAAATCCAAAAGCTTTGTTTATGCCATGTGCTTTTCATACTCTTAATCTTGTGGTTAGTGATATGGCTCATTCATGTGTGAAAGCTATTTTTTCTTTTGAAGTTTTGCAACAAATATATAAATTGTTTTCTAGCTCTACAAAGAGATAGAAGATTTTCCTTGACCATGTTCCTTATTTTACAGTGAAACCCTTATGCAAAACTCGTTGGGAAAGCCGAATTAAAAGTGTGAAAGCTATCAGATTCAAGCTCCACAAGTAAGGACTGTTTTACTAGAATTATATGACTCATGTGATGATGCTATAACAAAAGGTGATGCTGAAATTTTAGTTGTGGCATTGGATAATTTGAATTCTTACTTGGCATGGTCATTTGGTATGATATTTTGTTTGCTATTAAGTCAGTGAGTAAGAACTTGCAATCTAAATCTATGTGCATTGATAAGGCTTTACAACAATTAGAAGGTGTAATTCAGTTTTTTGAGAAGTATAGAAATGAAGGGTTTGATTCTAGTTTGTAAATAGCTCGAAGTATTGTTGGTGATATAGATGTTGATCATGTGTTTCCAAATAAGCGCAAAATCTTTAGGTAAAAACAGTTTGATGAAACTAATTTAGATGAAGAACAACTATCAGCTGAGGATGATTTTAGAGTGAATTATTTTTTAGTTGTGGTAGACATGGAAATAACTTCGGTCAATGGCATATTTGAGCAAATGCTGAATTTTAAAAGTGTCTTTGGGTTTTTATTTGATTCATTAAAATCAAAAGTATTAGATGAAAGTGATCTATAAACACATTGCTTTAATTTTCACAAAACATTGTTTCATGGCAATGTTTCGGATGTTGATTCGAATGATCTTTATTCTGAGTTGAGAATGTTGCAAACCACTTTACCCAATGTATCTATGGAACCTATTGAAGTTTTTGAGTTTGTTGAAAGTGTGGGTTGTTATCAGAATGTTACAATTACTTATAGAATTCTTTTGACTACCCAGTGACTGTACCATCAGCAGAGAGAAGCTTTTCAAAATTAAAATTGCTGAAAATTAATTTGAGATCATAAATGTCTCAAGAAAGGTTGAATGGTTTAGCTATTTTATGCATTGAAAGGAATATATTAGAGATCATTAATTTTAAAACTGTTATTGATGATTTTGCATCAAGTAAAACTAGAAAAACCACTTTTTATGATCCTATTTATCTTTTCTTGTTCGGTGATTACTGGTTTCTTTTTTTTTTTTATATGGTGAAAGATTTTGCAGAAACAAAGAATTGATGAAAAAAGAAGAGAAATAGCTACGAAAGAGAAAGAAGAAGATTACGAAGTTCTGTTTTATGTATTTACATTTTGGAGCTCAAACTGCTATTTATTTAGTGTTTTCTATCTTGGATTGTAGTTATAATGTGACATTTTTATATGCTAGAGGGCCTTCTTTTGTTTTTTGCCCCAGGGTCTATACAAAGCTCAAGCCGGCGCTGCATTGAGGATGTGAATTCTGTTAATAAGAGAGCTGCAATATCGCAGCTCTTCTTCTCTTGCCATCAAAATTCACAGAGGTTGTGTTTCTGTAAATTTTTCAGATTCTTTTTGAAATTATATGAGACTTTACACAGAAAGCACACAAGATGATCTATACGCCAAGATATGTAGCCTTTCGTACATGGGTGACTTGGGCATGTTTTTTTGCAGAGGACCCTAACAAGGTGAGAAACCGTTATCAGAACGTGTAAGTTACCAGTCAAATCTGATTCCATTAGTTAAATCTCTCGCGTTTTAGGTGAACAAGTTTGTGAAGGGACAATTTGAACTATTCTAGTCAATGTATAAATCTTTTCTTGAAGAGTGTGAGACCAAAAACTTGCTGAGATTCTCATTAGCTGAATCTAATTCAGCTAAATTACTTCAGGTACACACATTTTATAAGCTCCGTCACAATATAATCTTGAGCTTATTTTTATATTGAATACTTTTCAACTCGTGAGCAGGATTCTACTAGCATTTCAGCAACACACTTTCTGGTCTCTTCTCTTCAGGCATCAGTGAGTAGCCAAATGGGGAAGTTATTTGGGAAAAGAAAGTCTGAGTGAGAGCGGTATAAACTCTGATCTCTCTTGTTGAGTATAACAATGAAGAAAGTCAACGGAAATTCGAATAGAGAAGACTTGGAGGCAAAGTTTTGCAGAACAAGACAAGACCACGTAATTCAAGAATGCAGGACCACAAGAGATTGAGTCGTTTGTGTCAGCAGGCAAAGCCAAAGTAAGTGGCATTATGTCGGGAAAAGAAACAAGGAGTTAAGTGTGAGTTGGCTTCATTAATCCGTACAAGTTTTGGAATCTCCAACAGCATCTTCTTGGAATCTAGGTTTTGTAGTGTTTTTGTATTTAAGAATATATTGTTTTTAACTAATATATAAGGGATATGGGCCACTCCACTCATAGCCAATTGGTTTTGAGTTGGAATCTCATAGAACTTAACACAGGATATTGAGAAAGATTAGAAAGGAGACCACAGCTGCATGAATGATAAGAGCTTTGGATAAGCTTTATCTGGCAAAGGCTCTCCCGATTCGTTTCTATCTTAATAAGAAGCTTTTTGGCTTCAGGATGTCTGAAAGCTAGACGATTGAAAGCAACATCGATGAATATCTGCATCTCATAATAGATCTGGAGAACATTGATGTACCGGTATCAGATGAAGATCAAGAAATACTGCTGTTAATGTCTTTGCCAAGAAAGTTTGATCAACTGAAAGATACTCTGAGATACAGCTCTGGAAGGACAACTCTCACGCTTGATGAAGTCATCGCTGCAATCTATGCGAAAGAGCTGGATAATGGACTAAACTCCAAAGGGTCAAAAGGACAGTCCGAGAGTCTGTATGTCAGAGATAGAGAAGAGAACAGACGGAGGTCAGAGTCAAGAGACAAGTCTTCAAAGTCATCTAAGTCCCGGTCTAAGTCAAAAGGCAAGAAGAGCTGTTGGATTTGCGAAGAAGAAGGGCACTTGAAGAATGCATGTCCCATTAGAAACAAATCACAAGGAAAGCCAAAGCATCATGGAAATGGTAACAGAGGTTAAGAGGCTGTGGTAACAGAAAACAAGTCTGAGGCTTCTGGTCTTTATGTCTCAGAGGCTCTGTATTTGACAGACATAAATCTGGAGAATGAGTGGATTATGGAAAGCGGCTGCGGTCATCACTTGACTTACAAGAAAGAATGGTTTGAAAGTCTGAGAGAAGATGTAGGAGGTTCAGTTCGAATGGGAAACAAGACTACATCAAAGGTCCAAGGAGTCGGGATTGTCAGAATCAGGAAAGAAGATGGTACCACATTCTTGCTTACTCACGTAAGGTACATTCCAGAAATGGATCGTAATCTGATTTTGATGGGAACCTTAGAAGAACAAGGTCATGTTTTTTGGATCAAAGAAAAGGATCTTGAAAGTCTTAGACGAGGAAGAAACCAAGGTTTTGTTGACAGGGAAGAGATATGAGAAGTTGTATCTTCTTCAGGCAAGCCAGAAGTGAGTCAAGTCCTTATTACCGAGAAGAGGAAAGATGACACAATGCTATGGCATCGGAGACTTGGCCATATGAGTCAGAAACACATGGACTTAATGGTAAAGAAGGGACTTTTGGACAGGAAGAAAGTGTCACAGCTGGAGACATGTGAAGATTGTGTGTATGGAAGGGCAAAACAGGTTAGTTTTAGAGTAGCTACCCATGATACTAAAGACCGGCTTGACTACATACACTCAGATCTCTGGGGTGCTCCGACAGTACCTCTCTCTCTTGGTAAATGTCAATATTTGATCTCATTTATTGACAACTTCTCTAGAAAGGTATGGGTGTACTTTCTGAAACACAAGGATGAGGCATACGAGAGTTTTATGGAATGGAGTGTTATGATCGAGACTCAGACCGAGAGAAAGATCAAGACACTCAGGACAGATAACAGCTTCGAGTTCTGCAATCAAAGGTTTAATGATTTCTGCGAAGAGAAAGGAATACTCAGACATAGAACTTTTCCTTACACCCCTCAACAAAACGGTGTGGCAGAACGCATGAACATAACTATAATGGAGAAAGTTCGGAGTATGTTGAGTGATTCTGGGCTACCAAAGGTATTTTGGGCTGAAGCAACCAACACTGCAGTAACTCTGATAAACAAGATGCCGGCATCAGCAATAAATTTCGAGATTCCAGACAAGAAATGGTCAGGAAGATGTCCGAGTTACAGTTATCTCAGGCGATTTGGCTGTGTGTGTTTCGTGCATTCAGATGATGGAAAATTGGTTCGGAGAACTAAGAAATGAGTTTTCTTAGGCTACCCACCGGGGGTAAAGGGATACAAAACGTGGCTGCTTGATGAGAAGAAGTGCATGATCAGTAGGAACGTTTTGTTTCAAGAAAATGTGGTTTACAGAGATGTGATTCAGAGAGGAAAAGAAGCTCAGCAAGATGAAGAGCCGGTGGAAACAGTTATTGATCTTGATTGGATAGGCTATGAGGATACAGGCTCAGGTGGAGATCACTCAGAAGAAACAGGATCCCTGGGTGATCACACCGGTGAGCAAGAGGATCAGGCTGCAGAGAGTTCAGGATCAGATAATCAGCAGAGTCAAGATGAAGACAATCAGGCTTCACGGGGAAGTTATCAGTTAGTCAGAGACAGAGAAAGAAGAAATATCAGGGCTCCGAGTAGGTATGATATTGAAGGGTATTTCTCAGAAGAGACTGACGAAGAAGAACAAGTTGACCTGTTAAAGCTTCCCACAGCTTCACATAACCTCAAGATACAAGTCATGTGAGGTGATTGATCATCATTCATTGTTTGTTGTTATAATAATTTATGATTGTGCAAATCGTAAAAACCAGAAAACAACTTTGTTAGTTTGCATTTACTCTTTGCCCTGCCAAGTACAATGAAACAATCTGCAAATACACTCATCTATTAAGACCTTCTCATCTTAGTAATGAGAGAAACCTCCTTGTAAGAATGTATCTTCTCAACTGCTCTACGAAATAGTCTATCGACTGGTGATCGACGGACGTTACAATCTTGATGTCTTGTAAGAACCTCTCTTCTTCGTAAATCTTCCTCTTCCTCATCCTTCTTTCGATTATATGATGATGTCATTGTCGAGTTATCTTGCTGACACATCTCATTAGGCATTGTAAGCTGAAGATCCTCGATCTCAAACAGATTCTCTGTCACTTCTTGTGCTGCTGATCTCACTCTCGCTGATCTCCTTCTTAACTGCCTCCTGTAACATATAAAAAATCAATAAACCATGTGGAACTTGGAACTTTCTAAAGGGTTCAAAATGAAAAAACCTTTTGGTTTCTAATTTCTCTTTTTCTCCCTCAGTCTTGTGTGCAGTGGATACTCTTATGGCTGTTAGATGAAACCATCAAGAAAAATAGAATAACAATCAGAAACTAATGAACTAGGTAACAAGAACTATAGTAGCTCTGAAGCTCCTGATGCTTAGATATATATACATACATTTGCTTCTGATGAATCGCCTTCTGTTTGGTACATAAGGTTCCTCCGAATCTTCTTCATCTGAAGTCTCAAATAGATTCTCATCTGTTAGTGCATTTCTTGGTTGTGTGTTTTCATCGCTCTGATCCTTCAAAATGTGAAGAATATCAGAAAGACATATCCAACTTTGGTTTGAATACAGAAGCAAACTGATAAATTACAAGTAAAAACCAACCTCTGGTTCACAAGATTTAGCCTTAAGCAAAGCATTTTTGCAAGTAACCTCATGATGCAAAGCTTTCACCTGAAACCATATCCAGTCTAAGACAATGAAACCGCCAAAAAAAAAAAACATGTGACCGGAGAGTGAAAGTCTCACCTTGTTTCTAGCTAAGTTGATCTCCTGCAAAAACAATGCACGGTTTTAAAAGAGTAAAATCAAGAAAAAGACAAAATCAAGAAAAGGAATCTTACAGCTAAGAATTGAGAATTGGTTTGAGCAAGACTCAAATTTTGAGCATGCAATTTGTGTATGCCTTGACGTAGATTCCTCAGTTCGTGTCTGCTTAGCTCAATTGTTTTACTTTTTTTTTTTCTTGATTAAAGAAAACATATTTTTCTTGAACTCATTGCATTTGAACACGTTTCCAAAAATGAAAGTAAATGGAGCAAAAGGATACTCTCTCTTCTCAAGAAGCTTAACCAATGCTACATTCTCCTGAACTCATATAAAACCAAAACCAAAACCAAACTCAGTGATATTAAGAAAATGAAATCAAAAGTAACACGAATGAGATTGTAAACCTTCATCAGCCGGTTTACTTGTTCACTCGGCTCTAAACCGGTTTCCTGAAGAGTAAGCTTCTCTTGAGTTTGAGAGTTAGTGATATCAGAGAGACTCTGCCTCATCTTGGGACTAAGTGAAGATCTTTTCATCATCCTCTCCTATTTTCTTTAGTAAGAAAATTTAAGAACTAAAGACTCAAGTTTCAAAATTGAAACAAACACAAGAACTGATTAAAAGAAGATACATTTTGTTATAAAAAAGAAGATTTATTCAAAAATGAAGAATGAGAATCTTCTTTTTCTCTCTTGATATTACATTAAAGAAAAAAAAGCATTAAAATTTGAGAGATAAAAAGGAAAGTTGAGAGGGAGACGAAGAAGCGAGCCAAGAAAAAAAAAAGGACGGAAAAGAAGTGAAAGTGATTGGGTGTTTGAAAAGTAGGTTCGGAAAGAGGTTCGGTTGAGAAACGGCTCTCCGATGCAAAAGGCAATTGATAAACGAACCATGATTTTTGAATTCCCGAACCTCATGCAGTAAAGGTTGTATGTCGTTTTGTCAGTAGCTTCAGTTGTAGAAGTTATTAAAACGGCAGGCTGTTAAGAAAGTTCTGATATTATAGATCAGTTAAAAGGATACACGAGAGGCAATTTTGTATATGTAGTTATGTACAATCAGGCCTGTGTAAATTTATTAAAAATTAGTAATTTTTAATAAATCTATATAACAAGCATAATGAGGAATCTATTAAATTAATAATATTTTCAGCATGAGACTTAAGAGTCATTTAACCAAAATAATAATATCGAGTTAAAAATATTTATTATGAAATTTGATGAATTTTAGAGGGAAAAAATAACAATGAAAGTTCATTTATAGCTTGCAAAAAAAATATATATGATGTAATATAAAAAGTTATTAGACCATCTTTTAGGAGTTTTCATTTATTTTAAATGTTATATGATCTGCTAATAATCATCACTAACTGAAAAATAAACTTTGTCAATTCTATAACATTAAAATAGTTTATTAGTTTAAGTATTACATTTTAAATATTAAAGTTAATATTTCATAGTAAAGTTAATATTTTTATAGTAAAATTTAAATATCACATTTTTAAACACTATAAATTCTATAACATTAAAATAGTTTATTAGTTTATTCTATTTTATAAAAAAAATATGAGGTTTTAATATTTGAGGTTAAAATGTTTAATAAGTTTGAGAGGTTAAAATGTTTGATATTACTCTAATATGCAAGTATTTGTAAATTCAATATATATGCAGACAATAATTTATTGATACAAGATAAAAACTTATTCACACAAAAATATTGATGTTGTAGAAAAATGATAAAATTCTGCTTTTAAACCATAAAAATAAGAAAATAAGTTATATGATGTATACTATACATATATATAATAAATGAATCTCTAAATGTAAAATATAGTGTTATTAAATTTACTAAAAAAACATATAAGTTTTTATTTTAAAAATTATAATAATTTTAAATGAAAAATATATAAAATAAAAATATATTATATGTAAATAGATGATTCTTTGATAATAAGCAAATTTAGTGATAAAATATGTTATAATATATATTGTTACTATTATCAAAATAAAAGATTTCAAAAAATATTATTAATTATAAAAAAATTAATTATATTACCACGCGTAGCATAGATAAAAAACCTAGTATTAGAGATCACTTAAAAAGATACACGAGAGGCAATATCATATATATACAATCAGGCCTGTGTATAATATAAAAGCATTTCTTCAATAAAATAACATATATATGATGGTTATGTTATTGACAAACTTATACCAATATATTAATGTTTTGCTACATAAAAAACAAGTGATATTTTCTTTATTTAGTATTCAAATTTTAAATATTATTACCTTTAATATATATATTTAATTGTACTAAATATTGTTATCGCATCCTATCAGAACTACAATTTTTAGCTTATTTGAGAGAGAAGAGACCAAACAAACAACAACCATGTAAATTTATTTATCGTTTATATAAACTAAAAAGTGTTCAAACGACAATGCAAGTATCAGTATCTAACAACAGTTTGACAAACCAACGTTCATTTAAAAAAACAAAGTACAGAAGAGAAGTATTTGGCTGCCAGTCGAGTATTGAAATTACAAGTCTAAATTATTTGATAAATGTGAAAATTAACAAAATGCGTCTGTAATCCAACGGTTAGGATAATTGCCTTCCAAGCAATAGACCCGGGTTCGACTCCCGGCAGACGCAAAGTGGTTTTTATTAAATTTTGTCATAAATTGATGTTTAATGTTTGGGTAGTGGCACGCTCTACAACTACAATGCCTTTTTTCTTCCCTCTCTTCTCTAAGTTTCTTATGTAAAACTAGGGGGTTAACCGTCTTACGGAAGGATAAATAGAGAAATAAATTATAAATAGTTAATAATTTTTAATCTATTAATTTTTGTAAATGTTAGTATATATTTTATCTCGATCTATCTCATTTATGTCCAGAAATTTTAGTGATATAATAGTAGTACATATTTTTTATTTTCATAATAAGTTCTAATTTTATTTTTATTAAATCTCGTTAGATTTCCAATTTATCGTCTCTTACTTTTTCATATTTTTATGATGCTTATAATATGTTATGAAATACTTTTTATTCTCCTCAAACTTTCGTTTTTTTTTGGTATATTAAGATGGCATTGTGTTAGACCATTCAAATATTATTTCATTTTACTAATGTTTTTGCAGTCATGTTCTTTTAGGTTTTTTATTTTGATATCTCTATTTTGTTCTTCACATTTTTTTCATTGTGCGGTAATTACTTTTGTTTTTGTTTATTTATTTTTCTAGATTTGATAGACCACCATAATATATTTATGATATGTTAATTTTTAAAAACATACATTATTTATTATAAATTGACCTTACTTTATTTACTATTAAAATAACATATGTTTACTGAATATATATTCAACAGGAAACATTAATTTTAAAACTATAATATATGTTATATATTATGTAATATAATTTAAAATAAATAAATCTATCTCTTTAATAAATTAAATTAATTTAAATATCTATATATATAAAGTAAAATACTCTCATTTCCTATGCAGCCACCTTATTTTAAAAGTCTCTAAATTGTTGACACCTCAACACACATTTAATCAATACTACACCAAATTATTTAAAATCCAAATTTTCTTATCCCAAAATTAACTAAACAATTACAGAAAACTAAACTCAGACTCGTACGTCAGCGCACGGGATAATTTTCTTATTTTAATATTTTTTCATAAAAATATATATTTTATTTAGTAAAAATTAAATAAAATAAGT
>KE156216.1:205117-230506 GCA_000411075.1 Sisymbrium irio | reverse complement strand
TTTTTTATTTAATATCTACTATACATATTGTTTTATTTTTATTATTTTCATTTTATATTAATTGAAGAACTAGATACAATATTTTAAATTTTTTATTTTCGTTTTTAATTAGTTAAAAAAGTGGGACCCATTATTTTTAATTATTATTTTTATTTTGAATTAATTAGGGAAGTGAGATCCATTATTTTAATATCTTAGATATTTCAAATTTTATTTATGGTTAGACCTAAATTTTCTAATGTCTATATTACCTTTAATGAAATTCTAATAAATCAAATATTAATAATGGCATGAATCGTAATATATTACGGTAATGTAAGGTTATTTTCATATTTTAATAAGATAGATAAAATTCTACGGACTAAAATAACTAACCAAAAGTTGACAATATAAACATGTTATATAATAAAAATACAAAATAATAATGAATTATCCAAAATAATAAAGAAAGTTTCAATATAACTTCCAAAAAAACTAAAACAAATATGATAAATAAATAAATTATTAACCAAAATAAAAAACCAACATCCTAAACATCTTATATAACTGAAAAATAAAATAAAATAAACAATAGTAAATCATAAAAAATACTATTATTTAATAGTCAGGTTAAAAAAATTACCTTATAAAATTTCAGTTACAGCGGAAAATAAAACACACAAGTTCCACGAATAACTGACAAAAAAATAACCAGTTTTTTTAAAAACAATTTTGCCTATATTAAATAAGTAAACCAAAGTAAAAAATAATAATAAAATAAAATAGAGGAAACTAACCAAATAATAATAAATAATAAGCAATACCATTTAATCCTCTTCATAAAAATATTTAAACCACAAATTTTTAGAACTCTTTGAATGATGTGGATGAAGGAAAGAGAGTACATTTTACTTTATATATATAGCTATCTCACATGTTCATAACCACCACAAAACTCTGTTTTTCTGAAAGAAAAAAAACTGTTTTTCATACTTTTAAATATAATAATTCCCTTGATGACATAATGTAGAGAAATGACCTATCCAAAAATAAAGTTACTAAAATAATATACAAAAAACGACTAGAGACAAATTTTCCCATTTAAACTTAAAGAAAATATGTATTAAATATGTATTATTATTTATTATATTCTAATATTAATAAGAAATAACTTAATCGATATATTAATTTTTTTTTAAATCCATCTAAAAAAGAAATCGTCCTTGACATGAAACAGAAAAAAAAACCCTACTTCTTCGTCTTCTCCGTCAACTCACTCTCTCCTTCTCTTTTAAATTTTAGTTGCAGCGGTGGCACCTGTTCTTGTCTGTTGCTTAATTGGTCGCCAAAAATTTCCTCTTTTTCTTTTGAATTGAATTGCTCTCTCATCTCAGGTTCTTCAACCCTAAAAATCTCTACCTATCAATCAAATACAAAAACTCTGGAGAAAACAGAGAGAATAATTAAGTAGTGAAAACTACGAGCATTTCTCCTTATTCAAAACTTTGGTTTTTCCAATTTAAGATTAACAAAGAATTAGGGGTTTTAACCCACTTTTGAAAAAAAAAAAATCAAACGAGGAAGTAAAATTTTGTCGTGGACAAAGAAAATGATGGTTTAGGCTTCCGTGTAATCGAGGATCATCATACAGCTCTATTAGAAAAATAACTTTGGCGTCTAATTAATAAACCGAATTCGCTTTTTGTAAGATTTTTCAAAGGAAGATCTTTTAGGTATTCGGATCCAATTGATCCAATTAGAGTGTACTCCCCATCCTATGGTTGGAAGAGCATCATCTCTACTAAATCTCTGGTTAAAATAGGGCTAATCAAAAGGGTGGAGTCCGGGGAATCCATTTCAGTATGTACTGATCATTAGATTCCCGCCTCTCGCCCGAGATCAGCAACTTGTAAATTCAGCATATACCCTCCATTCACTGTTAACAATTTGATTGACACAGTAACTCGCACATGGAATATTCCACTGATAGAGGCAACTATCATCCCAGAGGATGTTGCAATTATCAAACAAATGCCACTTAGTCGGATAATTAAAAGCGATACTTATAGATGGCACTATACAAAACATGGAAAATATTTCGGGATATGACATTGAACAATCTTTTCCTGAATCTGGAAATATTGAGATTACTTATGGTCCAAATATTAAATCTATTTTGGCATATACCTGGAAAATAAAATGTCCACCGAAAATGAGACATTTCATTTGGCAGGTTTTGTCGGGATGTGTATCGATAACAAAGAATTTACGATCACGAGGTATACAATGTGATACACAATATCCTCGATGTGGAGCAGACAAGGAAACAATAAATCATGTTCTGTTTGAATATTCCCCAGCGGTTCAGACATGGGCTCTCTCAAAAGTTCCATCCAATTCCAGCGTTTTCCTATGTCATCGATATTTTTGAATTTAGACCAATTATTTTGGAGGTTTCCCTAAAGGGAATGAAAATAGTTATTTCCCTTGGATTATCTGATATCTTTGGAAAAGTAAAAACAACAAAGTTTTCAAAAATAAGGATCGGAACCCAAATGAGATTCTTAATACATCACATATTGAAGGTAAATTATGGAAGGATGCACAGTTAACTGAAACAATGATAACTGTGGGACTTTCTCACTCACATGATTGTTCAGAAATACATAAGGATTAATGGTGCTTTGTGGATGGCTCTTGGAATGATCGAGATATGTTCTCAGGACAAGGATGGTACTGCATCAAGGAGGGAGTGACGGAGAAGAGAATGGGATTTCATAACTTTTGAGCTAGCTTGACACCCTTACATGGAGAATTTGAAGCATTAATCTGTCAATGGCATGTGTCACAGATCTGGAGCTTTATCAAGTAATTTTTACTACTGATTGCTCTGAGTTGATCAAAATAGTATCTAACCCTGATGATTGGCCGGCTTTTACAACACACATCGAAGTATTTTATATATGAAAAGCGTTTTTCAACCATTTTTCTATCAAGCTTATTTCACGTGTAAAGAACGCAAATGCGGATAAATTGATCTGCAGTGCTAGAGCTCTCAAAACAGAAGCGCTTCATAATGATTCGGTTCCACCGAGTTGGATAGCCGAACATTTTTAAGTTCTGTTAAGTTGTTGTATCTTGTGAAAAAAAAACGAAGAAGTAAAATTTTGAAATTGGGTTAAAACCCCTAATTCCTTGTTAATCTTGAATTGGAAAACTAAAGCTTTGAAGAAGGGAGAAATGCTTATAATTTTTACTAATTATCTCTTCTCTCTATTTTCTCCACATTTTTTGTATTTGATTGATAAATAGAGATTGTTAGGATTGAAGAACCAGAGGTGAGAAAGCAATTCAATTCAATGAAAAAAAGAGGAAATTGTCGGCGACCATTTAAGCGGTAGACAACAACAGGTGTCGTCGCTGCAACTGAAATTTGAAGGAGAAGGAGAGAGTGAGTTGATGGAGAAGACGAAGAAGTAGGGTTTTTTCTGTCGAGGGCGCGATTTCTTTTTTCCTTTATGTAGATAGATTTTTTTTAAAAACTTTAATATATGGATTAAGTTGTTTCTTGTTAATATTAGAATGTTAATAAATAAAATGTATTTTGTTTTTACATTTTAAATGGACAAACTTGTCTTTTGTTAATTTTTGTAGTAACTTTGTTTTTGGATATTCTATTATAATATTTTCTTCCTTTTTAACCTATTCCAAGTCATTTCTCAAAATAATATTTAGCCAACAAAATCATGTAAAATATTTCTTTGTAAATTTAAATAAGAAAAAAAAATATCAGCATACATTTTTTGTCAATTATAAAAGGAAAAAAAAAATTTCTTTTATTTAGATTGAACAGATAAGAAAAAATTAAACGAGAAAAAAAATATTTAAATAAGAATTATATATATAAATGCATTAATATTACCATCCTCCACAATCACTGCAACAAAGACACATAAACATTTTATATATTACATATCATCCAAATTTTATGCAAAAGGCGTATCATCTATACAAGTTTACTTTTGTATAAATAGAAAAATTCTTAGTAAAAAACAGAGTGAATTTTTGTAAGAAATCACTTACAAATTCTATGCACTCCTTACAACTCTCTTATGTTGGCATCATTGTACTAATATATATATAAAGAGAAAATGAGAAAGATGAAAATTTTCATAATTTAAACTATAAATTTGAAAGCTTAAATATTTAGATGTTGTAAAGAAAATATGATTAAAATTTATTTTTTTGACTTTGGGTACAACGTAGAAAATATAAAGTGGAAAATATAAGGGGAGTTGTGAGGAATGAAAAAACAAATAGAGAAATTTTCTAGAATGGTATTATTTAATAGGAATAACCTTCACAATTGGGTATGGGTGTTAAAAGACACATAAAAACATATATTTTTTATTACAAGTTTGCCACTGAAAAAAAATTAAAAAGATAAAAATAATAACCAAAAATGAAATAAAATTTTCCAATATCTAAAAAAAAATTGGTAACCAAAATTCATTATGTTTTGGTTCGAACGTTTGAAACCTTAAAACAATTCTTCTCTCTTCTCTCGTTGATGGCGGCGTCATCCTTATCTTGTCTCCGGCGGCGATTCGTTCTCCTCTTCTCGCTTAGACGGCTTTCTCATTCTCCTGTCTCCGGCGGAGATTCCTTCTCCTCTTCTCTCCTCTCCTCGACTGCGACTGCAATTCGTTCTCCTCTTCCCTCCTAGATGGCGGTGATGAGGTGAGTTGTTTTTCTCCTCGTCTTCTCTTCTCTCTTATTCTCCTCTTCTCCTCTTCTCTCCTCATTCGCCTCTCCACTCGATTTCGTGACTTTTTTTACAGGTTTAGGTGGCTAGGGTTTTAAATTGGTGACTCGTTTAGCAGTTTCTGGCGGCTATCAAAAGAGATTTAGGATAAGTAAGTTAGTTATCGAGAGAGATTTTGATTCCGGCAGCTATGATTTTGATTTTGCTAGAGTTTGTGTTTGATAGTAAATTTATTTTGTGTTGTAGACTTATTTTGATTTTTGATGGTGGACTTATTATATGATAATAGATGGTGGTTGGAGGAAAAAATTGCAGGTCGAAAATCCTATAACGAAAAAAGATGAAACAAATTATAATTATGTCATTAATGAAAAAATCACAATGTGCTGCATGGTAAACTTATTGGATGTGATGGTATATTTATTATTATATGGTGATAGGCTTAATAGTGGTATTATTATATGGTGATAGACTTATTTGAACAAACTATTGATGGTCATATATGTGACAGTAGATTTTTAATTTTTGATTTTTTTTGTTGGTTTGAGGGAGTAATTGTTCATCTTCTCCGATGGATTTTGTAGATTTCATTGGTGGAAGAAGCTTCCTTACGGTTGAAACTACCTAATATACGTGTTCCAAAACACAAAAACTGATGAATTATGTGACTAGAGTACACGACGGCGGCTGGAGAAAAAATTGCAGATTGAAAACCATAGAACAAATGAAACAAATTACAATTATGTCATTAATGAAAATCAAAGTGTGTTGGACGGTAAACTTATTTGAATGTGATGGTAGATTTATTATTATATTGTAATAAATTTATTAATGGTTGTAGACGTGGCGATAGATTTTTTATTTATGATTTATGATTTTTCAGTTTCTGGTTGTAACTGTTCATCTCGTAGATAAATTTGAAAGTGATGACATATTCATTTGTTATGTGATGATACATTTATTCTCAAATAACGATAGACTTATTGATATTTAGTTTTAATGTATCTTATGTATAATTTTAATGTTAATAATGAATGTAATTTATGATCATAAAACAGATTAAAAATTAAAGGCAAAAAAAAGCAGATTAATATTGTTAACGGTGTTATCTTACTAAAAAATGTTTAACACAATACAATCTTATCAATAAGAAATCAAATAGTTTTAGTAACAAAAAGTCAAATAATCTTAAAAACAAAATACTAATATGAGCAAAAATAAATTGATTTGCTTTACAAACAACCATCTATCTCTTGCACAGTCTAATGTTTTAAATTTCTAATCTTTTTTTGTTAACCAAAGCTGAATATTAAATATAAAATATATCTATCATAACATGAAAAACTAAATTAAGTTTCCATAACGTCATTATGAAAATATATCATAACCTAGTTTTATCGACGAAGAATATTTTTGCCTTCTCCAAAGTCAAAAATCTATCAATACTATAAAATATTTTTGCCTTCTCCAAGGACATAATCGTCTTTTTGCCTTCTCCAAAGTCAAAATCTATCAATACTATAAAATATTTACAATATAAGTCTATCGACTATAAATAAATCTATCGATTCTTAATAATTTTATTAGTTTTATATAAGTCTACCAGTTTTCGTAAAACTCAAAAGATTGATTCAATCTTTCGTCAAACATAATAAGTCTATCACGTTACTATAAGTCTATCATCACTAAAAATATATCTACAATAACATACATACGTCTAAAAGTCTACCGTCAAAGAAAATAAATCTATCACAAACCTTTAAATATACCGTCAATTAAACAAATTAACTGTCTCTACGTATTAGAATAAGTCTATTACCACTAAAATAAATCTGTCACTCCATATTAAGTCTATCATCAAAGACAAATAAGTTTATCATTCAGATCAATAAGTCTGTCACTCGACTAATGAGTCTATATTTCAAAACAAAAATATCATTATATTGGAATAAATCTATTATATCACAATAAGTTTATTGTTCCCAAAATAAGTCTACTGACTGAAAATAAACCTATCGACTGTAAAATAAGTCTACCATCAAAGAATGATAAAAAAATTTAGAAATTAGTAGACTTATTTTTAGTTTCGCGGATTTCTTTGTCTACGTGGCAAAATTCATTAACGGTAAATTCAATATTACGTTTTTTGTTAACACAGGAAATAAAGGTAAAATAGGTATAAAAGATTTTTATAATAATTTCCAAATATATGCATTAGTTTAGTAATTTTCCAAATTATTAACACCATTTTAGGAAGGAACAACTACTAGAATACCATGAAACTTTACCTATATTACTAGATAACTATAAATCTTTCATAAATTAATAGTAATTTTATCTAACCCTAGTAAATTAAATGACGATAAACACCCTTAATTAAAAAATACTTAAAATTATTAATAAATCCATATCACTAATAATTATAATCCACGTCATTTATGTTCATAACTCAGTTGTGACATATAAATAACTTAACTGTATCATAATTAAATAACTAAAAAAACCTCAAATAAACCCTAAATTTTTTTAAAATGTTAAAAAGGTATAATAAAACTCCTTTTATCAATATAAAGTGAATATAAATCAATTAAATGTGTATGTTTTCTTGAATTTACAAGGTGAGACTATAACTTGATCTTTATATATATGTTATCTTACAAGTACATCAAATTTTATCTATAAATATAAGTTGAAACCTTAAATCATAGAAAATAAATTATATAGAGTAAAATCTCTATAAATTAATAATGTTGATACTCTAAAAATTTATTAATTTAAAGAGTTATTAATTTATAAAAAAATTATATATTTAAAAACATATATTGAATATCCATATAAAAATGATGTATGCATAAGTTTAAAATTTAAAATCATAAATAAATTTTTGGATATAAATATGTAAGAAAATGATGTTTATCCATATAAATAAGTTTAAAATGTAAAAAATGATGTATATCCATATGAATTTTGGATTCAAATCTAAAAAGCAAACATCACTAAAAAAATTTGGATTCAAATCTAAGAAGAAGAAGAAGAAGAAGAAGAAGAAGTGAGTTATGTTCATAAGTCAACCGTGCTCGAATAAGACTATTTTTGTAACTCAGCCGAAGAAGTGAGTTATGTTCATAAGTCAACCGTGCTCGAATAAGACTATTTTTGTAACTCAGCCGAAGAAGTGAGTTATGTTCATAAGTCAACCGTGCTCGAATAAGACTATTTTTGTAACTCAGCCGAAGAAGTGAGTTATGTTCATAAGTCAACCGTGCTCGAATAAGACTATTTTTGTAACTCAGCCGAAGAAGTGAGTTATGTTCATAAGTCAACCGTGCTCGAATAAGACTATTTTTGTAACTCAGCCATAACTAATGTCTGAGTTATGTTCATAAGTCAACCGTGCTCGAATAAGACTATTTTTGTAACTCAGCCGAAGAAGTGAGTTATGTTCATAAGTCAACCGTGCTCGAATAAGACTATTTTTGTAACTCAGCCATAACTAATGTCTGAGTTATATTCATAAGTCAACCGTGCTCGAATAAGACAACCATATTTTTATAACTTAGCTATAACTAATGGTTGTGTTATGTTCATAATAAGACAACCATATTTTTATAACTTAGCTATAACTAATGGCTGTGTTATGTTCATAAGTCAGCCGTTCTTTAGTAATTCAACTTTAACATACCTATAACTCAACCATAGTGTTTTACGGCTGAGTTCATTACACGTCAGCGATTTTCTACATTAAGCCTGTTTTTTGCTTAAGTGACAATGATATTTTTGTAATTACGTTTTTTTGTTACAACATAACAAAAAGATACGCTGGATATTAAAAAAAATGCTAATAACAAAATAAATTTTGTATGGTTCTAGTAATATCACCTAATTTCTATATTGGTTAAGTAAACTTCCTTTTTAGCAATTCTCCCAAAAAAAAATATAAGTGATTTCTCACTAAAATTTGTTCTGCCTTTTGTAAGGGTTTTTTCCTTATTTATACAAAAACTAAGCTTGCATAGATGATGATGTATCTTTCGTAGGAGCTTTGGGTGATGAATAATATCATGAAATGGTTATATTCTTTGCTGCAGTGAATGTAAGGGGTGAATAATGTTGATGTTTTTTTTGTTCTGATTGTATTGTGTAGGGTAGGTGAGAGTCATGTTTCGTTAGTTGAGGATTTTATCTTGATTTCTTTACTTGATGATTTTGGCTGTTCTTGCTGTCTTCAGATTTTTTTTATTTTTAAACTTGAGTTTTGTCTTTCTGATTTTCTTCATTTATCGTTTTTGTCTATTTTCTTTTCTTTTCCTTCTTTTTGTATTTTCATTTTTTGTTTTACACGATTTGCAAAGAAAATACAAATTTTACTTTTGGCAAACACACTAGATTTTGATGTTTTGGTAAAACAAATCTTTTTGTGATATTGACGAAAACAAATTCTCGATTTCACTAGGAAAAAAAATTCATCTTTTGGCTGAGAAACTAGACTTTTTTTATTTTTCAAAAAGAAAATTCAATTATAAATTTTGGTTTTGGTACGTCAACTGATTTTTTATGGTTTTGTTTTTACGACAACTGATCTTTTATGATTTTAATAAGTTAACTGATCTTTTATGGTTTTTTTAAAAAAAGTATTTTTGTCGACAATTACAATATATCAAAAAACAATTATAAAGGTTTTTTATCCAACTCGGTGATACCGAATCAGTATGGAAATTTTCCAAAGTAAGAATTCTAACGTTACGCGTCAATTTTTCTGTCTTATATTTTTGCATGTATAATTAATTTGATGGAAAATGAATTGAAAAACTCCTTCCATATGTTAAATCCATTTATGTGTGTAGAGATTTTTTTATTGTACAGTTATTTTACAATTGTAAATCCTTTTTCATTTTTAATTGAAATAGTACTATTTAAAAGATTTACAGAATATGATAAAAGCACAGTTTAGAATTAGTCTGATAAATGAATGTATTTAAGATAAATGCACCTTAATGCGTTCAAACTATATTTTACACTAATCCGATATTTTTAGTTATTTTGAATCAATGTCATTTTACATTAAGTTTTTATATCCAAATAAAAATTTTAATTTGATAAAAATGAGCAATATCTGATAATTGCATCCAACTGCTGTGTTTGGATGTTCAAACCAATATCACCTAAGTGTATGGACAGGTAAATGATAGGTTGTCTCGAATCTCATCTTTTTCACTATAGGATTTACATACCTATTCAATCGCAGTTTCTCATCCTTTGCTCGTAGAGTCTGTTTTGACTACAAGCTAATAAATGAGTAAGGCACTCCTTGTAATAACCAAATAACTCTTCTCCATTCCACCACATTTCTCTGACTCCTAATCTAATCTCATATTCTTAGGAACATGACTTAACAATAATTTTTAGAGAAAATGTACAAAATGGGAAGATAAACTTCCAAAATGAACTGACAAAAATTTATGTTTATCGGGTATACCATTCATTTGGGAAATGATAATTTTATCTTTCTCTTTTTGTTAATATTACATTTTGTGTCATTCGTTTTTCGATAAGAATCTGCGGTACGAAGTTATCGACTAATAATGTTAGCATATATAATTCATTTTATATAAATTTTATATGTTAATAATATGCAATGTTTACCATATAATAATGTTAACATGTTAACAATGTATTATATATTATTTAATAACATACAATATATATTTTATATATGATATTTATGGGATTAGCATATAATAAGAATAAGGTTAGTGTCTTCATTCTTCATAATATATTATATATTAGTGTGTAATAATGTTAACTTATTAACATTATATTATGTATTAACATATAGTCATATTAGCATGAAAACAGTGTATTATATATTATTTGATAATACATAATATAATATTATTTGTGTGATATTATATGTTATTAGCATATAATAATGTTAATACGTTATTAGCATGTAATAATATTAATGTGTTAATAATGTAGTATGTATTAACAAATAATAATGTTAACGAATTAACAATGTGTTATATATTTAATGTTTTTTTATAATGAAAATTTTGTAATATTTTCAAAAACTGAAGATTGATATGGTATAGAATTTTTTTTCTTTTTTTATAGAATTAGTTTATCATTTCAACTTCCCAAATTAATTTTGGAATTATTTATTCTCATTTACTTAATTTACCCTAATTTTTATTCGGGCTAAAAAAAAAAATATAAAACATAAAATAATACATATATAAAAGGGTATTTTCAGAAATCTTTAAGTAATTAAACTATTTTTGAAAAAAAATCATGAGGGGCTGCCCCTCTCTTATTTGGTATAGATCTGCCTCTGAATCTCAAGTATCTCTTACTTGTAATCTAAGCTTCTGCTCTCAAGTCTCTTATTCCGAATCTAAAATACCTCCAAAGGAATAGATCCACCCCATATCAATATTGGAACCTGTTCAGTCTCCATGCATTCCAAAAGAGACCACTGTAAGTACCCTTGTCGGATTTGCAGCCTCAGCCACCTTCGCATCTCTTCCAATGCCCAAATAAACCATTACCATTTGTTACCATCTACATTTTGTAATGAAGGGGCACATCAGGAGATACAGCTGATTACAACGATGTACGAAAAAAAATGACAAATAACATATTATATTAACAAAGACCGTTGAGAAGAAAAATCCGGAAAAAAGATGATACGGTTTGTGTTTGATATTGACGACTGCCCATTGAAAGGTTCATATATCGTGGCTGACGGAGCAATTGTCGTTAGAAAACTAGTAGGTTAAATTTGAAAATGTTTAAAATGAAACGGACCCACACGGTTTCTAATAAAATATGTACATAAATATAAAAGTTGACAGACCATGATGTGTTATATTTCCAACTTTTATATTTTGGACCCTCAGCGAATAAAATCTATCTGCATAAAGCATTCAAAAAGTTACATTTAGTTAGTTTTCACATCCTTAAAATCGTTAAACACAGAAAAAAGAGTTATCAGATATTAGTATCAGTAGTTTTGTACTAACTAATCTACTGGTCCTAAACAATTATTTCTTTTACTTTTACATACAAAATATGAGAATTCCGATTCGAGAGTTTGGTAACATAATAGATCATGTGCTAAGGAAAAAAAATATTGATCACTGCGAAAAAGAGAGAGAAAGAATAAATCACTTAACTAATCATTCTAATATAATTTTATAACGCAAATAATCAGTAAATATATACATATCTACTCTTTTATTGGATGTATATTTTTCAGTCATGATATATTACCGTGTACAACTATACGTCTTTTTAATAGCTAATATATGGGTTGTGCCATATTAATTATATTGTCGATTTAAAACTCAAACTCGAATGCATGGTGATGTTTTGAACTCTCAAATTATCAGATGAGCCACGGTACAAACCCTCTATGGATAAGAAAAAATGATTGAAAACCTCAACATTAATTAGATATTGAAAGTGGATGAATTCCCTTGAGGGATTCCTTTGTATTCACGGCATTATAAATAGCCTTAAAAATTACAATGTAGTTACACAAAATCAGGAAGAATATTTGATAAGATATTTATAAAACAATCGATATCTAAATATGTGTAACAGAATATGAGTATATTCTATCACCTTCCCTCAGTTGAAGCGTTGGTTGGACGAACGGTTAGAATGGACCTGTACTCGTTGAACAGAGTAGTTGGAAGACCTTTGGTGAAGATATCAGCGTATTGGAGAGAAGAAGGTACATGTATGACTTTGATTTGGCCCATTGCGACCTTTTCTCTTACGAAATGTATGTCCAATTCAACATGTTTTGTACGTTGATGCTTTACTGGATTCGAGGAGAGGTAGACTGAACTGATGTTATCACAGTAAACTATCGATGCTTTGTCTAGTTTGCAGTGAAGCTCTAGCATGAGATTTCAAATCCAGCAGAGCTCTGCAACCGTATTTGCCACTCCTTTATATTCAACTTCCGAGCTTGATCTTCAAACCGTTTGTTGCCTTTTTGCAGACCAAGAAACCAAATTATTGCCGAGGAAGACACAGTATCCGGATGTTGAATGTCTCATGTCAGGACATCCATCCCAGTCCGCGTCGGTGTATGCTGTCAGCAAAGTGATATCGCCTTTGGTGAGCTGCAGTCCATGTGTTAAAGTACCTCGGAGATACCTTATGACGCGATGAAGCGCTTGAAGGTGAGGTCGTCTAGGTGCATGCATGTAGAGACAGATTTGGTGAACTGCATAGGAGATATCAGGCCTCGTAAAGGTAAGATACTGCAGAGCACCTGCTAAACTCCGATAAGTCTTTGGATCCTTGATGAGTTCCCCTACTTCAGCAGATAGTTTGGACTGCAAGTCAACAGGTGTTGAAATGGGCTTGCAATCCGTCATTCCAGTGCGGTTGAGGATCTCTTTTGCATACTGCGTTTGAGTGAGCATCATCCCTTGCTTGTTATATTCCACTTTGATCCCTAGAAAATGACGTAGTGTTTTGTGATGTGTCATGGGGAACTCATTCTTCAAAGATGTGGCAATCCAGGCAAGAAGTGCATTCATTGATGCTGTGAGGATGATGTCGTCTACATACAGAAGTATGTAAGCGAGATCTTGGCATTGTTTGAGAACAAATAGGGAGGTGTCTGCCTTGCTTCTCACAAACCCAAGATGAATTAGAAAGTTGGAGAACCGAGAATTCCAGGCCCTTGGAGTTTGTTTGAGACCGTAGATGGCTTTGTTGAGTTTGCAAACATGATTGGGAATTGCTTGTCAACAAATCCAGGGGGCTGATGCATATATACCATTTCCTCCAAGTCTCCTTGTAAGAATGCATTTTTGACATCTAGCTGGTGAACGGCCATGCTTTAGCTACACTGATGTCTAGGACTGTGCGGATTGTAGCTGGCTTGATGATAGGGAAGAATGTCTCGTTGAAATCTACACCTTCTTTTTGCGATTTGCCATTAGTCACCAGCCTTGCTTTGTGTCTGGTAAGATTTCCATCTGCATCATTTTATACTTAAAAAGCCACATAGAACGCACAATGTTAACATCCTTAGGCCGAGGTACTAAATTCCAAGACCTTGTTTCAATCATAGCACCATGTTGATCAGTCATTGCAGGGTTCCAGTTTGGTTCTGTAAGGGCTTGTGTGTGGCTTTTTGGAAGTGGAGATTTGGTGGTTGTGAGAAGAGAAAGCACTTGTTTTGGCTTATGAATACCGGCTTTTGCTCTTGTGGTCATTGGATGTGAAGTCGGTTGAGGAGGTGGGGGATTTGGAGCATTTTGTTCAGTGACGATGGGTTGTGTTTGTGGCTCAAGAATCGGAGTTTCTAGTAAAGCCTTGAACAAAGGTGAGGTTTCAGTGTCCACGTCAAGGAACCGGTAATGATCACTTGGGTTTAGATCCTTTTAAGCTGCAGGATATTTTGTCTCGTCAAAGTGAACATGACGCGAAATGATGATTTTATTGGTTTTTAGGTCAAGACATCTATAGCCCCGGTGATTTGTCGGATACCCAAGAAAAAGACACAGTGTGGAACGAGGAGAAAGCTTTTGAAGGTTTGAATGGTTCAAGTTTGGAAAACAAAGGCACTTAAAGACCTGTAAGTGATCATAGGTAGGTTGTTTCTGAAACATCAGGGTATGATCTATTTGGTTTTGGATCGATTTGGAGGGAAGTATATTCAAGAGATGAACAGCAACGCGTAATGCCTCAGCCCAATAGAAAGGTGCAAATTGAGCTTGAAACAAGAGAGCTCTGGTTGCATTGTTTAGGGTTCGGATTATCCTCTCGGATTTTCCATTCTGTTGGGAGGTGTGTGGGCAAGAGTACCTAGCAACTACCCCGTGTTTGTCAAAGAATTCTTGGAAATCTTTGTTTTTATATTCCCCCCCCATTGTCACATTGGAAAGCCTTTATTTGAGCATCAAATTGAGTTTTGATGAGGGCTATGAAATGCAGGAATTTTGAGAAAGCCTCACTTTTTTGATGCAAAGGGTATACCCAAAGATATTGAGTGTAGTGGTAAAAAAAGAGTATAATATCGCAGACCACTTAAACTTGGCACGGGAGAAGTCCATATATCTGAGTGGACAATCTCAAAGGGTTTAGTTACGTGAGTAACAGAGGCATGAAACGGTTCTTTTATTTGTTTGCCAAGAATGCAGGGTTGACAATGAGTTGGGAACTGCTCTTTATTACAAGGAATATCATTTAATGAGAAAAGAGATTTTAAAACAACATTATTGGTGTGACCAAGACGTTTGTGCCATAATTTTGGAGAAGAGGCCAAAAGAGCAGTTGAAGGACAGTTTATTTGATTAAGAGCTGCCGGTAGAGGGTAGAGATCACTTGTGCTATCACAGCGGAGAAGAGTCCTTCGAGTTGGAAGGTCCTTCACAGAAAAACCAAAAGGGTTAAACTCAACGGAACACCAATTATCTGTGGTGAACTGACGCACATAAATCAAATTTTTGACAATTTTAGGTGTGACAAGAACATTGTTAAAAGACAGGGAACGAGAGTTTGTGGTGATGGAGGTAGAGCCAAGAGAAGTGACCATAAGAAGAGCATTGTTACCTACAACAACCGACTTATTGACGCTATGATTAATACAAGGTTGGAGAGTACCTGCAGTGGCCGAGAGATGAGAAGAAGCAGCCGAGTCCATGTATCAGTCTCCACCGGTTGGATCTGTATTGTTTCCGTGGAGTAAGCTTGTGGGATCTGAGTTGGCTGAATCTCCATGAAATGAGCTTGTTGTTGATTCTGCTGCATCTGAGTTTGACCTGGCGGAGGACGTTGGTACATAGCTGCTTGAGAGTAGGGTGTCCAATTTGCAAACTGATCAGACCATAGCATTCCACATGGTGTTTGCACTCCATAGACAATAGTTTGGATGGGGACCATTGTTGTACCGGTTGCCTCTGTAGCGTCTGTTGCCTCGATAACGTCCTCTGTAGATATTGGGTGATTGTTGATGCGGCGGTTGAGGATGGTGCTCGTTGGAGACATTGAGAGCCGTGGAGGAGGAGGCATGTGAAGTGTGTGTCGCTGAAGCTCTTTTAGGCTTGTTGATTCTTGCTTCCTCCATTTCAAGCATCGACTTTGCACTGTCAAAAGATGGGAACGGCTCCTTGTGCTTGATCACATTGATTATGTTATCGAATTTTTCATTGAGACCATTGAGAAGGTACATGACAAGGGTTCTCTCGTTGACCGGAGCATCAACATTAGAGAGGAGATCGGCCAGAGACTTTATTTTCTGACAGTATTATTGGATCGTGTTGTCTCCGATCTCTGTCGTGTGTAACTCGTTATCCAGCTGAATTGCCCGTGCTTCTTTGTTGTTGCGAAACTGGTTCTCTATCCTGATCCAAACATCTCTAGCTGTGCCGCTGGTGTGGAATGATGAACGGAACAGTGGTGGTGCAAGAGTCCCGTAAAGCCAGAGTTTCACTAGTCCGTCACGTTTCAACCATGGACCGTCGTTGGCACCATTTGGGAGAAGGGATCCATCCAGGTGACCGAGAACATTAAACGCCAAATAGTGCATGAGTAAGAGTTTTCTCCATGCATCATAGTTATACTCATCGTGATCCAAAATGATCAGGATATGAGATTTGATATTTGTGACGCCAAAGGCTCTTTTATTTTTTGGTGAAGCAGCCATTGACACAGAAGAAGAAAGAGACGAGGGAGAGAGGTGAAGTTGAGGAAGAGATCTAAGAAGCAGAAAGAAGAAGAAGAAGAAGAAGAAGCAGAGGGAGAGAGCAAAGCTCTGATACCATGAAAATTGATGAATTCCCTTGAGGGATTCCTTTGTATTCACGGCATTATAAATAACTTTAGAAGTTACAATGTAGTTACACAAAATCAGGAAAAATCTTTGATAAGGTATTTACAAAATAATCGATATCTAAATATGTGTAACAGAATATAAGTATATTCTATGAGATACATATAACACTGAAGCTTGAATTGTACCATCATGGAAACAATAACCACTTTACTCAAAGTGTTAGTCAAAGTGTCAAAGGTATAAAAACATCATACATTGAGGTACCATATGATTCTCGTAAAAGCATTTCTATGGAATCGCTACCTCTTTAACTGCCAAAACGGAAATTTGGTTGGTTTTTGTTTTTCCTTTTTTATCATAGTTAAGATTCCTACAAACTATGTTTCATTAATTATTAGATATTTTCCTTTACGAATATCATGGGAATTATTGGCCGACAAAATATGCAATTGGTTTCCCTTGTTATCGTGATCAAGGATCTTAATTACATAGCGAACAGAGATAAATATTTTAGTTCATACTACTATTCATAAATTATTATAGTGAAGAAAATGGACGCAAAGCATGGGTGTCTCGCGCATTTATACAATCTCCCATTTATGTGGCGTCGAACACAAACCTTAACCAATAAGTATGAATAATCTATATGTTTGTCAAATTGCCAACACGATCATGTTCATAGCGCGTTACTAAATATTGGATAATGTGGGCCATAATAAATGGTTATATTTTTGTTAAAAACCAAATTTTACAATATATATATATATATATATTCATGTATATAATATATGATATAGTCGAGTCGGCCTTTAAAAACGAGCTGTCAATCAAAATTTTAAAATTTAAGAATCACATCGTTTTGTTGTGAAAATTGAAAATGTATACTGTTGACCAACATAGCTCAAATTACTTATTTCGTCTATTTTCTAAATTAGTTTTCTAGATTCGTATAAAAGTGGGCTTATATATCTATTGAGAATTTTACAGAACCAAAATTTTTTTTTATCCAAGCTCTATGTATATATACATGTATACATCAAATAGTGGGCTGATTATAAGCTGTATAAAGTGTTAACAACTGATTTTTCATTCTAAATTCTAATTTTAAACCAACCATGCTTTAGTTTTTAAAAATGAATCTACAGCCAAAAATATTAGAAAATCAAATATATTGATTTTGAAAATCAAATAATTTTTTCTCAAATATCACTAATTTTAAAATATTATATTTTTTTCCGCTCCAAATATTTATTTCTCACGAGTTAATTATAATTTCTAGACAAAATATTAAAATGCTATTTTACACGAAGATCTGCTCCCTTTTTTTTTGCACAGTTCTGCTCTTCATTTCTTATTTATATTATAATATCTTAAGAGGAGAAAAAGTAAAATCAAAGCAATGTGAAACAGTGTAAGTCCACTTAGATTAAAATATGACTCTATCAGATCTTTTGTATCTCCGATATAAATATATATATCAAGAATCGTGTACAAATATATGCACATTATTTTTAAAAATGAATTTAGTACTCTCAAGTGCACATTTTTTTAGCGTTAAAACAACAAATAAAAACTTGAGTTGTTCTCTAAAAATATACAATTAAACGAGGCTAGTAGTCAACTATTTTGTGATAGTACTGTTCGTTTCATAGTCCATGATTAAATCTGAAAATATGAGTGTCTGAAGAAATTATAGGAAACATACAAAAACCAATTGTATATTGTTTAAGCGTAGATATTGACAAAGGTGTTTTCCACTCGTGATCAAATCTGAAAAATTAACGGTTATGTAACATCCTGACCACTTCCAAATGTAGCTCTAAAATAATTTGATTATTTCATACAATTTTAGTTTGTAATACAAAGAGTAAGCTAATAGGTTTTTAACATATAATTACAGGCATGAACAAGATATGAAACGTATACACAATGAAATGTCAAACCCATATTACAAGATGAAAACATAATGACATGTCAAACCCATTTTACAAGAAGAAAATATAATGAAATGTATATACTAGCAAGAGAAGTAAATGTGGAAATACAGCATTTGGTTTTCCGCTCTTCTCGGCGGAATGTGAAATCGGCGTAATGTTAAAGACATTTCTCTTGTAGTCTTGTGTCTTCTTGGCTAAATGACAAGAAATGCTGTTGTATCCGAAGACGATACGATGGAAGAAAACAAAACTACTTTAAGAGAATTAGACTCTCAGCGAGTGAGACCCAGTAAGTACGTGAAACTACAGACCATTGGTCATTGCACGAGCCACGAGACCCTAGAGTCTAGTCGTCTAGAGAGTTGGAAGACTAAAGACGATGTTTCATTGAGAAGAAAAAAAATAAAGAATTTTTGAACATATATTGGAAATTATGTCTTATAGTTCGAGCACTGTGACCGAATTATTCTGCTAATTTAAACCGTACTATTTGTTATGATGCAAGATTGCAATCATTTACAATTAAGAAATTTCAGGCCCTTTCCTCATACTTTATTATTTATGTGGAAAACAAACATTAAATAACACCTCATTTGTATCATATTGATGTTTAAGGTATTTACAAACATATTAAAAATCGTGTTTTTTAATTAAAAATAATTTATTTATTTGCTCATAATTTAACTAATGATAAAAAATATAATTTTATTTTAAATTTCAAAAACATTATATAAATTGAGACTAAGTTCCTTATCTTAAAACTTTAAATTAATGTAATACATATTGAGTACCTAATAGATCAAACTGGCTGTTAAGTATAACCTCTAGAAAAACCAATGCCACTAGACCACTAACGACTCAGTGCAAGCATCCAGACTTTTAAAATATCAGTGTTGTAAAACCTACATTTTTAATAAAGTGATGTTATTTGAGTATTAGATAATATTCATAATTCGGATAATTAATTTAAATGAAAAAATATATTTAATCAAGCTTTTCATGCTTCGTAATAAGTGATATCTGGTTTATATTTAACAGTTTTGTGCATAAATTAATAATCGTAATGAATAACAATAAATATTAAAATAATTTTGGGTGGGGTTTGAGCTTTTTGTAGAATATGTTGGAAATATTGGAAGATAAAAGAAGTTGAAAGCTCTGCATATCACAGGCATATGCTTCCTTTAAGCAGTCCATGAAGCTTCACTACTTTATAACTCTCTCTCTCGCTTTCTTTCTTTCCCTCTTCCTTCCATAGAACCCTTCACTAAACCCATTCTCTTCCTCTCTCTGTCTCTGTCTCTCTTCTCATATTAGCTTAAATTTGTAAGATAATGGACCAAAGCAGTGCTCTTCTCACCTGGATTTACTTCTCTCATGGAAAGGTATACAAACATTTTGCTTTTCTCTGTTTCTTTATATATTAGTGATGGTTTCTTTGTTGTCTTTCTTATTCATTAATTCACTATTCTGTTTAGATCTATGCATAATGTATGTCAATGACCATAACTTTGTGCTGGGTTTTCTCTGTCTTCTTCTTCTGTGTAACAAAACCCTAAATTTGACATAATTGCTGATTTCAAACTCCTCCTTTCTTGTGTTTCAAACCTCACTTGCTGGAGAAATTTGATACATTCGACATTTTCTTGGCTTAATTTTGCAAAATGGGTGTTCTTGAAATTCTGGAAAATGTGTGTTCTTGAAATTCTGTACGCATTATCTAAAAAGCTTAGCTTTTTATATGTAAACTGGCTGGAAAAGACAAGATTTTTAGGGTAACTGTTGTGTCTGCACGGTTTAATTTGTGACCAAAAAGTCTAGTTTTGTTATGACATGCTTTAAATTTAAGGGGTTTCTCTGTTCTTCTATTTATGTTTTTTTGTGTGTTGAATTGTCCAGACAGTGGAAGAGTTAAGACAGACTCTTGTCTACACGACATTGGAGTTAGAACAAACGAAGCTTGTAGCTCAAGAGGAAAGAAGGAAGAGAGATGAACAGTTGATTCATCTCGAAGATGTTTTAACCAAAACCCTCAAAGAAAGAGATGAAGCTCTGGAGAAATGTAATAATCTCCTGTATGACAATCTCTTGCTTCAACAGCAACAGAAACAGAACCATATCACTCCTCCTTTATCAGGAGCTTCAAGCATTATTGAAGACGAGAAACTTCAGCCACAGCAGCAGAAGCAGCTGAATCCTAACTCAAACAAGAGCTTTTCATCTTCAGACACTGAAGAAAGCATCATGTCACCGTCAGTGATTGATCCTGTAACGATGAACCAAGCATCTCAAGTTGAGATAATGGCTTCATTGTTACTGGAAAAGCCACTGCCTGAAAAGGGAAATCTCTTACAAGCTGTTCTTAAGGCAGGTCCATTGCTTCAGACACTACTATTGGCTGGTCCTTTGCCTCAATGGCGCCACCCGCCGCCACCACTTGAGACTTCTGAGATCCCTCCGGTCACAGTCCCACCGCCGCAGTTTCAGTGCTCTATTGTCAACAATGGATGTGGGACTTCAACCAAGAAAAGAGCTTTCTCAATCTCAGATGGGTCGTATTCAGAAACCAAGTATCAGAGAGTTTAACCAGAAGTTGCGCGCTGATCTTTTTTATCCTTACTCAACAAAAGTTACTAATAGGCTTCTAATATATACCATATACAGGTCACTTTTATAGCATTAATCTCACTTAGGGTTCTAGTGAGAGTGATCTTTTTTTTAGGCAGTTTTCTGTTGATAGAGGTTGAATATTTTTTTAATAACTTTTTCTCTAAGTTTGTGGAGAGTGAATCTGATCCATTTAGGGTTTAGATCTAGAGTGATGATTGGGAAATGAAACTCCCCTTGGTTTAAACTCAAGCACAAACAAGAGTTTTTTTTACCAAGTGAGAGAGTTTTGCTACTTGCTATTTTCTTTTTGGCTTAGTGATTTTTGTTTTGTTAAACCCAATTTCACATCCATGTTTTGGCTCCATGAATGTAAACTTATTGGGTTCTTTTTTTCTTCTTTTTTTACCTCTGTTTGTAAAATACAAAAATCTAAAAAGCAAGAAAGCTGTATGTGATATGTTTTTGGGTGTTTAATGAAAAAGATGTAAGAGGTCTTCTTTTTAGGGGTGTGTTTGATTGATTTGGAAACTTCAAGGGTATATTCATTACAAAAAGTGTTGTTCGAGGTATATTGATGCAATATTTGAACATTTTTGTTGAAAGGGAGATGGGTGGGAAATGGGAACCGGAAAGTCGATGGGGTAAGCCAACAACTATTTAGATGTTTTAGTCTATCATTTTAGAGGGGTGTGGGTGGGTCCTGAAGATCTACAACCGGATCTTTTGTCGATGTGCTAAAAAGCTAGGGGTGGAAAAATTATCATATGGGCCTCCATAATAAAACAAATTATCATATATTAAGTCGAGATTCATGATTCTATTTGGAATCTTTGGAAATTCAGATATCTAGCTAAATACATCTATCAAAACCTCGTATCAAAAATCTAGATCAACTAATGTACGTGACTACGTGAGGAAAACTCATTTCATAGTTTGTTTATCTACTAAAAGAAAATCTCATTTACTAGTAAACTAGGTAGTAGCAGTGAAACTTTTACACAAATATATATTAGATATAGCTTTATAATCATTTATATATACAATACATTTTCAAAATATTTAAAAATTGTATATTAGTTAAAGTAAAAATAAATAAATCATGTAAACTATATATATGATAACTTACTAAATCAATGGGTTTTTTTATCATTATTGATTAAGTAAAAAATTAGGATATAATATATTTATCTGAATTAACTACTAAGTTAGTATAGTTATAATAAATAATCTAATAAAATTACCTTAAATAATTAGTTTTTAATTATATATTGAAATTGCCTTTAAGTTAGTTTTTAAGAATAGTAATGTATACTGTTATTATTATATCATGGTTTTGTATAATATAATACTCATTCCGTATCATTTTAAGTGTTGTTTTAGAGTAAATTTTCGTTTCAAAATATGTGTCGTTTTAGAATTTCAATGTAACATTTATTAGTAAGATTCTTTAATTTATTTTTCTACCAGTTAAAATATGATTAGGTGTATAGATAATTTTGTTTTTATTTTGGAAATATACAAATTATATGTTTTATTAATTAGTGTACATAAATCTAAAATGACACTTAAAATAATACGTAAGGAGTATTAATTAAGTAAAAATAATAGTTTTCTGCTAAATATATTATATTTATATGGAAACATTAAATATCACAAATACATATAACAATATTTTAATAAGTTATTATGAAATGATATAGTTATTATTGTAATTAATAAATATAAGTGACATATGTTTAATGTAAATTTATTTGATTATATTGATTAGATACATAACTAAATTATATATAATAATTATTTTATGAACTAATGAATCATATACATTTTAATTAGAGTTTATCATAGTTTGTGTAGTGTAATAATGATGATCAAATAAATTAATATAAATGATATAATGACATAATGATATTACATAAAAACTTTTTTAGTAAATGAAGCATTTTTTATCCTTTGAAACTTGAGAAGCTTTCTGGTATTGAATCATCTTTATGACATTCATGCAATGAAACACATAATATTGGGATTATTCCTGTATAATGTTTCTCAAATAATAGTTAAATTGTCATCCGGGCTTTTAAAATGTGAATTATTTTTATTTTTAAATTTAATTTAATCAATAGAATTTTTTTAATGTTTTTTTTAATTTATTTTTAATAGTTTTATAAACCATAATTCTGAATAAAATATATTTATAGATCTGAAAACTTCATATGATAATAAAATTACATTTAATATAGATATATTATATATTATATAAAATTGTAATTCAGTCTAAAGAAAAAATTATGTTTTTTGTCTTTTCGATGTTATTCGTAAAAATTTTTTTTATAGAATAATTTTTTTTTTTCAGTTTTATTTTGGTATAAATGATTATGTTCTGTAATTTGTCATTTGCTTTTTTTTTTATATTTCTATTATGCTTATATGATATAACGTCAAATTTTAGTATATGCATATTATCTTTAATTTTCAATATATTATATATCATATTATTTTGTTTTATCCTGTATATGCTAATTGTGCTAATTCTATAAGTACACTATTCCAGAAAACTTTGGATTATACATACCAGCGCAACTATCTAGTCGATACTTATTTTTAGCATTTTTCCCTTTTTCTATTCTTTTGCAGTGGAAATTTATGCAGGATAAATCTTCTTTGATGACAATCAAACTAAGACGTTTTGTTGCATTCGACGGATCAAAAGATTTATTGTATTTCATGAAAATTGGACAAGTTAATTTACCATAGATGCTCCATCCTGATACGCTGGAAAATCTCTTATGGTCCATAATAACACTATTTTTAAATTATATTTTTGATTACGTTCATACCATATGCATCAACTCATTAGTCCACAATTCTTTTAATTCCTCAAAAAAAGGTCGGAAAAATATATCAAAATTACCTCGTGGATGATTTAGTCTAAAATTTCATAATAGTAAAATTAAGTACTTCGTATTTATGCACATTCGAGAGAGTAAATTATATGGAGTTAGGATCACAAACCACAATGAATAATTTTGAGACATGCCAATAGATTGAACCCTTCAATACATAATCCAAAATAAATGTTACGGGTTTCTTGGGAAAATTAGGATGTTGATTTTAGAAATATGTCCTCTCTACCGCATCAGATGGATGTCACATTTCTCCCTCTTTTACTTGGTGCTTGGTATGCCATCTCATAGCCACTGCTCTTCTTGCTCTAATACATTCTCTTTAATCTGTAAACAATACACATATACCACATACGAGAGTATATGGTACATTGGTACAACGACATTGCTCGTTAGACTTTCATCTTGGTGCATCACACAACCGGCACTTTACTAACGTTTTGTGCTTTTTCCAGAATATCATACAATTGTTATTACAAACATCAATTGCATGACATGGGTACCCTAAACTACACATTAATTTTTTTGTCGCGTAATGTGAACTGGTTGCCTGGTTTTCTTTTACTAAATACTCTGTAAACATTCCGCATATCAAATGAAATAAACCTTAACTCATGTTATGGTTAGCCTTTTATTGCATAATCTGAGAAGTTAAGGATAATTGTGAGTAACCTTCACGACATCTTTTATAAAATGACTTTTTTGTTGCTTCTGATAAATCGTAGAATTGTTTTGAATGATTTTCTACAAATTCTTATACAAAATAATTATCATTTTTTTCTACAGTTTGATAACTATCATCATAGTGATTATAGTTATCAAAATTGATGTTATCAGTATATCAGGATATGCATCATCCATCTTATATATATCTTCTATAAAATTATTCACTGTTTCACTAGTCCGAATTACCCACGTCCTATCAACATAACCCATTCATATATCAAGTTTTTCTCCATGTTTATATCCAATATAATCATCTAACTTAAATTAATTCTTATAAAAAATGCTTTTAAACGCTAGTCCCCGATATAAATTTGTCGTTTTTGCAAACACTACACGGACGGTAAAACTTTCCGCCATGACTCTGCATAATGTCTTGGCTGTTTGCATAAGTCATGAATTGATCCATCCTGGCAATGAAATGTGCTATAAAATTTCTCATCGCTTCATCTAACTGCTGAGACAGTATAAGTATAGTTTCGTGACATTTTTTTCATAAAATATGTTTTCTTTAGAAGTTGTATAAGGTGAAGAAAAACAATGTTTGAATTACTATATATATATATATATTTATATACTGATTTGCCACTCAGTTAGTGATTTAACTAGGATTATACATGCGTTATTGCGCATGACTAATCGTTATTTTTAAATTATATTTTAGATTTTAAA
>KE156216.1:148821-160042 GCA_000411075.1 Sisymbrium irio | reverse complement strand
AGATTTTAGCTATTCATGAAGCTAGTCGCGAGTGTGTATGGTTACGATCTGTAGTGCAACATATACGAGAAGATTGTGGTATATCTTCAGGAAAAGAAGCCCCAACCACTTTATACGAGGACAACGCTGCATGCATTGCACAACTTAAAGACGGTTACATCAAAGGAGATCGAACAAAGCACATTCTACCAAAATTCTTCTACACCCATGAACTGCAGAAGAAAGGCGATATAAGTGTTTTACAGATCCGTTCAAGTGATAATTTGGCTGACTTATTTACCAAAGCATTACCTACTTGTACTTTCAAGAAGTTAGTTCACCGTATTGGATTACGCCGTCTCAAATATTTTGTTGTATATACTCATGAGGGGGAGTAATTACGTGTTGTACTCTTTTTTCCTTAACCATGGTTTTTCCCAATAGGTTTTCCTGGTAAGGTTTTTAATGAGACAACATGTTAGACGCACTAAGTATTTCGTTATAATTGACATCTAAAGGGGGAGTGTTATAGATAATTAGATGCCCATTAGGCTCATTAGGTTTATACATTGTATACCACTTGTATTCTTATATAAAGGAACCATCCCCTATTGAAATAACACACAATTCTCTCTTGTTATAGATAATTAGATGTCCATTAAACCCATTAGGTTTATACATTGTGTACCACTTGTATTCATATATAAAGGAACCATCCCCTATTAAAATAACACACAATTCTCTCTTCTTCTCATTTCTCCATAAAAATCATATAATTTTCAGTACATTAATTTTTAAAATATCTCAAGGTAACTTTATTGAGACATTAGGACAATCGTTCCATATTCTCTCTCTTCTCTCTCCTCAAACCACTTTCAATATTTTTAGATCTGCTTTCTCTCTGGTTTTCGATGGTTTCATCGGAGCTGTGAGAGACCCTTTCTTTACCTTTCTTCGCTTGCCCTACTCTTCTCTCTTTGGTTTGGTTTGGTGTTGCTCTGTTACGGCTTTGGTGGCAGGTCTTCCATCCTTCCGGTGTGGTCGCATTGGCTCGACGGTAGTTGCAGGTGGAGGTTCTATGCAGACCCAGATCTATTGAGGACAAGATCTGGCAATGCTTCCTCAAGAGACTTTCTGCTGAAGATTTTCGTTTGGGTCCGCTTTTCGAGTTTGTTTCTCGCTTTGGTGGTGAAGCGGAGTGGTTGTGTTTCGGTGGAGCGGCGTATTGCGGTAGATAAGCTTTGGGTTGCTTGAACTGTTGACGTCTCTTAGTAAGCCCACAGCTTTGGAGGGCGGTGGTGGGTCGTGAAAGGAGGCTCTGCGGCGGCTGATTACGGCGGCGACGGTCTCTCGGGTCCGACTCAGCAAACCTCTGCTTTTATTTGCTGTCTCAGGTCACTTCGGCAGCTTCTCCGGTCGTAGTACTTCATCGCTTTTGCGGGTACTTCTCGGGTGGTGGTGGCTTCTCGGGTGGTGGTTGGCTTCGGTTCTGGTTAGGAGCAGGCTCTCTTTTGCGGGGGTGACGGCGGCAACTTCAGGGTTGTTGGCCACTTTAGGGTTTTTGGTTGTTTCTTTGGGCCGGTTTTTAGGCTTAACTGTTATGATTCTCACTTCTCCAAACCCATTAGAGTTTTTTTTGGGCTTTATGTATCACTACATTTTTATATATTTACTGCAAAATGAATATATAGAGAATGTACTGATTTATTATTGCTTCCATGTTTTTATCTTTTTTGCCATGGGACCAATTTCTTTAGGTAAAACAAATTGTAATCACAAATTATAACACAAAAGTTTAGATATTTACCATTTAGCAAAAAAAATAATTTTTAAAATCGTGAGCGGTTAACTTTTCTTCCTTTTTCATTACACTTTCTAAATTGAGGCGAAACAGTATCATTTGTGTTAGTCACCATGATTGCGTGAAAGGGAAAAAGGAGGCCTGCATTTTTTTATTACCAAAGCTTATTCTCCGTGTTCTTAGCTTAACATTTCTTTTTGTTGACAAAAATAAGCTTAACATTTCTTATTATCTTGAAAACCTACGTTCAAAAAAGAATATGATAAGGTCCCAGTTTTTAGGACAATCAGTGTTGATCAAAACAAAACACAAAGAACACTTTGATTTTCAAACACAAAATAAGTTTACTACAATTTTCTCTTCTCTCCTTCATTTAACTCAATTGATGCTTAAATACAAAACTAAAATAAAAACTAACTATAACATAAAAAGTGGGATCAAATAATTAAGTAACCGTAACTCTATTAAATGAAAATCAATATGGAAATAATTACAACAAATGACCACTTCATCTTCTTCCATAATTTGTATCTCATCGGAATAAAAAACTTTTTTCGTCAAATGTAATGCTACAAATATTTGTTTTTTTCATAAATTGGAAGTTCAATTAATTCCAGAGAGATTATGCTTTCTAAATTTATTGTTGCAGTTAAATGTCTATGTTTATGAATAGATCAACGCGTATTCCAGATTTGAACAAGCAGGTTATCAACAAATCAAAACCGTTAAAACTCTAACGTCCTTTGACTCTAAAGAAATCTTAAAAATACCGATACTTATTAGAAAAAAAAAAATGAATAACAATGTACACAACTTCTGCCAAAAGCAAATTCTATTCATAACTACACAAAGCATTTTTCTTCCAAACTCTACATTTTCGCTAGTTTCTTGGCTTATTAATCATGAATACGACTACGTACAATAGTGATTGCCCATCATCAATCTTCAACATGTCATCTAATGGATTGTGGGAGAATCTAAAATCGCCCGATGTGGTTTTCGGGTACTCGCTGCCTCTTTTGGAGATTCAGATATTACTCATTTTCATCTTCATTGTCTTGACGCATATGTTCCTCAGACGAATCGGCATTTCCCAGATTGCTTCCTATATGATCGTAATTACCTCCCTATAAGCTTGACAAGCACATAAGAGAAATCAAAACTGAATGTAACTTGTCATGCAAGTAATTTTTTTTATTTTTGCGAGTTCATTTACGTATAAATTTATGTGTAGGCTGGACTGATTCTAGGGCCTCAGCTATTTGATGTTCTAGAGAAATCTTCGGAGAAACTATCTCTGGATCTTGCGTTAAATGGAAACGCGACCTTAAGAAGCATCTCAGTGTTTGGAACCACAATGTTTACGTTTTTGATGACTGTTAGAACCAGTCGGAGAGTGGCGTTCAACAGCGGAAAACTTCCCGTTGTGATTGGGATCTTGTCCTTCTTCCTTCCTCTGTTCGGTCTCTGCATCCACAACCTCTTCTCCGACAGCATTGACCCTCATTACATGCCTCTGGAAAAAGCAATAGGCGAGCGCATAATGATCGTCATAACACAGTCTTCTATAATTTTGCCTTCCACAACATATATCTTGTTAGAGCTCAAGATCCTCAACTCCGAGATCGGCCGCCTTGCATTGTCTGCATGTGTTATCAACGACATCTTTGGGATCGTTTCTATAGTACTCGCTTCTGTTCATGCAACGTATAAAAATGTTTCACATGTAAGAGCCTATCAAGACGCTGCCGCAGTGGTCGTCTTCGTTCTCATTGCCTTTCTTGTTATTAGGCCGATCGTGCAATGGATGATAGACCGCACCTCGGAAGGAAAGCCCGTGAAGAATACCTACGTTAACGTTGTGATGCTGATGGCATTGGGTTCCTCTGTTTATTCTGCGGTAACTAACCTGAAATTTGTCTTGGGACCATTACTGGTCGGTCTCATCATACCCGAGGGTCCACCTTTAGGATCGGCATTGGAAGTAAAGTACGAGAAGCTCACAATGAACGTGTTCTTACCAATCACGATCACATTCAGCGTCATGAGATGTGATGGAATAAGATTTTTCACTGATTTCAATCACATCATTTATAACATCTTCCTAACGGCTTTAACATTTTTCCTAAAAGTGGTCGCATGCCTTGCACCTTGCTTGTACTATAAGTTACCTCTCAACGAATCCTTAGCTGTTTCCATCATCTTGAGCTACAAAAGCTTCCCTGATTTTGTTCTCTATGAATCGGCGTTAGACGACAAGGTACCTTCTAATCTAAAAACAATAATAATAATATTATCATAATATTTTTTGTGTGCATGATGTGACATTTTTATATGGTTTGTTTTTACAGTATATATCACAGGCAACGTACGCGTTCTTGATCATTTATTCGCTGCTAAATGCTGGGATTGTTCCTATAATTTTAAGAAGCTTGTACGATCCGAAACGGAAGTACGTAAACTACCAAAAACGGAACATATTGCATTTGGAACCAAACTCCGATCTCCGAATTCTTACTTGTTTGCACAAACCTGAGAATGTCTCTGAGTCCATTGCATTTCTTCAGTTGTTGTCCTCACCGAACCTAAATTTCCCTATAGCACACACTGTTCTCCACCTCGTAAAGCTCGTAGGACAGATCAACCCTGTCTTAATTTCGAACAACAAGAAGTCAAAACAACTTCAGCACAACTCGTACATCCATACCGCAAATCTTGCTTTCAGGAAGTTCATGCTAGAAAGCTTGAAGTCCGTAACGGTGACAACGTTCACCGCATTCTCGCATGAGGAGATAATGCACGAGGATATTTGCACGCTTGCACTTGACCAGACGACGACAATGATTATTGTCCCTTCAGGGAGGAGATGGACCATAGATGGGATGTTCGAATCAGATGACGATGCCATAAGGCGTCTAAACCATTCGTTGCTCGATCGTGCGCCTTGTTCTATTGGAATACTTATTGACCGTGGACATTTCTCACGCAAAGGAAATATAGCGAGCAAGAAGAAGTACAATATCAATGTTGGTGTTATTTTCATAGGAGGCAAAGATGATAGGGAGGCGTTATCATTGGTGAAGAGGATGAAACATAACCCAAGGGTTCGTGTCACCGTGATCCAACTCTTCTTCAACCAAGAAGAAGCGTCAGAAAACTGGGAGTACATTCTTGATAATGAAGGCTTAAAGAATTTCATGATTACGGAGGAAACAGACAATGTTGATTATACGGAGAGGACTGTGACTGATGGTGCTGAGGTGGCCAACATTGTCCACATGCTCGCCAGCGAGTATGATCTTATGGTGGTGGGGAGAGATCAAGGTATTGCATCAGCAAAGTTCTCAGGACTAAGAGAATGGGTCGAACTTCCAGAGTTAGGTGTTATTGGAGATTTGCTAGCGGCTAAAGATTTTGGCTCTAAGGTCTCTGTTTTGGTAGTTCAACAACAACAACAGTCGTGACATATGCATCTATCTCTTTTGACCGCAAGACTTTGTATCTTTTAGAATATTGAACGTATATTCGGATTCATTCATTTTTTGTAACATTGATTTAGATAACTGTATCTGTATATAATTTGGTTTTCGTCCTCTCACATAGTTCTAGGTTTAAACACGCTTTTGTTTTTCTGAACATTTGTAACCACGTTTTTGTTGAACGCAACATATACAATTAAGTAAACATTGGAAGTGGAGATATATTTAAAGGGGAAAACGGTCGATTTGCAAATTTTCTCTATTTAAAACATAAATTGTGATGTAATTCATTTAAACATAAACTTTCGTTGACTAAAACAAAATGAACATGACGTTAACTTATTTAACGAATTTATTAAGTGGATTTAATGGATCGTTACAGCATCTGTTAATCACAAGACGGGATCGTATTAGTTTTAGAAAATGCTATTTAAAGCACAAACTTTTAAATTGAGGTCATTTAAAGCATACAAATTAGATATAGATCACTACAAGAAATGAGCGTGGACACCGACTAAATATATCGATAATTTCTTTTGACAGAAACATATCTACAATTTTGTGAGAACTTTTCGATGACAATTTATTTTTGTTGGTATTTTATCGGGAAATTCTGATGCAACAACTTCGTTGAATATTTCTAGGAATATGATGTCAGAAATTTTGCGGAAAAAAATATGTACCGACATTAATATTGTTCTCGGTAAAAGATCAGAACTTTATCGATATATTATCGAAAATTTCACGGTAAGATATCAATAGTGACTGTAGAAAAATTGTTTATATATTTTAATAATTCCTTAATATTTTTCCTACTAATTTCCGTTAAATTGTTATTTATGTTTTAAATTGTATTTTGGGTGAATTAGCTAGAAAATAGGTTATAAGTACAAAATTAGCTCCATATACAAAAATTATTTGAATTTGCATGAGATGTCACATCACAGATGAGTGAATTACAGTTTTAGGCACCTGACAATGGAAAGCAAAAAATGATCACGTATTGAGATGATTTTTTAAATAAAGAAAACAAAACATTAATAATACATGCTATATAAAAAATAGATAATAGATATCTTATGCACCAAGTTGTTAACATTCTAGTCCTCCTTACTGCCAAACGACATTATTACTGATTCATCTGACTTGTTTTTCCAGCTTCTAAGATAACACACTAAACATATGCCTACAAAAATATGATCAAATGATATATTAAAATTCGGTTTAATATATCTGTTAGCTGGTTATTTTTACAGATATTGTTTTATGTAAAACCAACCCAATCCCTAAACTCTAAAACTAAACCTTCAACCCAAACCCGAAACCTAACCCCAAACCCTAAACCTAACCCCAAACCCAAACCCGAAACCTAACCCCAAACCCTAAACTCAAACCCAAACCCAAACCCAAACCCAAACACCAAACCCAAACCCTAAACCGAAACCTAAACCCAAACCCTAATCCAAACACCAAATCCAAACACCAAATCCAAACCCTAAACCCAAACCCCAACCCAAACCTAAAACCAAAAATTAATTTACTGAGTTAACTCACCGAGTTGACTCAAAATAAAGAAAATTATATAAAATAACTTAATCAGTTTTATAAAATTCTAAATACGAGAGATAAGAAAATTAATATTTACCAGTAGAAATATCTTGTTGATTGCAACTCATGAGATGAATTTGAAGAAAAAATCACTAAAAAACCATCCATGAAGAAGAGAGAAATTGAGAAAGAAGAAAGAGAAAGATAAGAAAGAGAGAAGTAGAAAAGGAAACAAAAATTTATATATTTCTTTGACACATGCATATTATTTAAATATATATCAATGTAAGGTTATATAGGTGTATAGGCTATGGAGGGGTTTTTCGGGTTATCATAAAAGACATAGTGATAGAATAGTACCTATGTTAAAAAACTAAATACCATATAGTTTTTGTATATGGAGTGCAAATTCTCTTGTATTTTTTTCTTTATCAAAAACCAGTCATAATTTTTTTTATACTCATTTCTTTTCTCTTTGATCGACAAATCTTATCTTCTCTCCTCTAGTTTTATTCTCTTCTCTTTCCATCTTCCCATCTTTCTCATATTCTTCCTCTTTACTCATCTTCTAAACTAGTTGCAAGTTTTTTTTCTTAGTTTCTTATTATTCATCGTACCTTCTTTTTTTTAATCATATTTTTCCTTTAACTTATGCAATCTACAAATTTTGAAGATCTGCGATTTGAATCTCGGATTTTTTTTTTATGAATATCTTAGGATCTTGATATGCAATCTCAGATCTCAGCCGTTCTTCTCTTCACCTCCTTTTTTCATCTTTTCCTTCGTCACTCTGGTTTGTTTTCTTGTCATCTCCTATTTTCTTTTATTTAGATCTGATTTTGGTTTTTGTTTCAGATCTAACTTTTTGTTTTGCAGAAGCAACCATAGCTGCTGTTTATACGACCATTTATCCAACAGTCCTTTGACTTTGACTTAACACCGTTGTTTTGTCCAGTCCAGCACCACCGACATGGCTGCTCGTGCAACACCACCACAGCCACCGCTCCCGTCATAATAGATTTAATTTTATTATAATTGTTATTTTTCATATAATGAATATTTGTTGATTATTTTCTAATGCACTTATATTTTTCATTATTTGTGTTTTATGTAATGAATATTTGTTGATTATATTTTATAATTTTATTTATATTTCATTATTATGCATTATTATTTTTTTAATAAAATTTACTAAATTTGTCGGAAGCTCCTCGCTAATTACCGATAACCGTTTTCGACTAATTTACGTTAATATGTTTTCTCGGTAATGTCCGACAATTTTTTGATGAATTGATGTTTCCGAGCGTCAAACTCCGATAAACGGATGTTTCTCGGAAAAACTTCGGAGAAGAAGGTTTCCGAGAATCTTCTCATAAACTTGATGGTCGGAATGAGGACCTTTTTTCTTGTAGTGGGTATGTTAAGCATCAATTTTCGTTGACTATTTTTTTAAACATTATGTTATGTTAAGTTAGCCAAAATGAATATGGTGTTGCCACATTTAACATTATTAATAACATGTGGTAAATGAACGGTTGAACAACAACATTATTTCCATTTTTAGCTGATTGGTATTTAAAATGAAAAAAGTTATTGGTATTCTAACTTTAGAGACTTTAAGTTTTGTAAGGTTATTAAAGTAAACATTTTACTAATTAGGTTTAACCAATTTAAAATTCTGTGCAATGCCTCTAAAGCCATTTTCAACATCATTTCGATTTTCATTTTCAGCTTACCACTCGAATAAGTTTTCGTGAACATGATTACCTCTAAAACCATGTTGTTGTCTAACCGTTTATTTAACACATGTAAATAATTATGTTAAATATGGTAACTCAATCATTTTGGCTACATTAACTTAACATGATGCTTATAAAAAAGTCAATGGAGGTCTATGATTAATATATATATATCCAAAAATCATGCTTTTAGTATCATATATATATACTAGAGTTGGATTGTGTTTTTGTTATATTCAAAATCAAAGTATATAAATTCAAAAACCAAACAAAGTTATTTCAATTTTAACCATTTTTTCTTTAAATGGGTTTGTGAACTTATATCTATTTTAATTTGAAACTCTCTTACGCATGCCCGATAAAAAGAAAAAAAATAGTTTTTAAAGAAATGAAATTTAAAATACATGGCAGCATTTTAGAGCATAATTAGAAGATACTATTGTTAATTATATAAGATTAACTATAGATCAAACAATATAAGAAACTTAAAAATATTTTTTTTCCACATATATGCATTTCTATACTAATTAAACTGTTGTTTATGAATTACAATTGAATCCAAATAAATTGATATGAATTAAAAATAATGTATTACAATAAATAATTTTTAAAAAAATTCTAAGAATACTAAATAGACACAAAAAACAAAAAAAAAACAAAATAGGCAGTATATTTTAAATTTGCAAATTAACATGAATTTTAACTCATTAAGTTAAAAATTAAAAATAAAATAAAAATTTATAAAGTATGAAATTATGGAGGGCACATAATGCAAAAAAAAAGTACCAAATATTCGTATATATTAAATTTAAAATTTTGAAATTAATATAAATTTTAAGTCATTAAGTATATAATTAAAAATAAAGAGAGAAATTTAAAAATATTAAATTTTGGAGGACTTTAAAAACAAAAAACATGTGTTAAATATTAAGATGACACATGTCACCTCCTCAAAGCTTTCCTAGATAGAACCTTATTTTATTTTATAAGATATATATATATAAATTTCATGATTTAAATGGTCTCAGTTTGACAGTTCATATTTTAAACGACCTCAATCTGAGAGTTTGTGCTTTAAATGTCGTCTTGTGATTAACGGAGAATATAAAAACCCAGTAACACCAATTAACAAATCTGTTAAATAAGTTAACGTTATACTCATTTTGGTCTAGTCAACGAAAGTTAATGTTTTTAAAAAATAGTCAACAAAAGTTAATGATTTAACTGGGCTGTATTAAAGTTCATGTTTTAAATGGGGAAATTTTGCAAGTTGATGTTTTTTATGACCGTTTTGTCATATTTTAAGTAGAATATGAAATAGTATATGGGTATACATTAAATTTACAATCTAACTTGCTTTGCGGATGATCCCAAAGCATCATCTCTCAAAATCAAGGCAACATTATCTAGTAATACTAAATCAAAAGCAAGAAAACCTAAACGTAGAGAAAATGCATATTATCAAAAGCACGAAAACCAAAAGTAAAGGAAATGTATAGCTAGGAAATGTATCGATGTTTTCTATATACATGAGAAACATGGACTATATATATAATGATTTGGAAGAAAGCTGTTAAATATCCCACATTAGAAGTTGTTTGAATTACGGACTAATGTGTGGTAATCTTCAACTTTTGATAGTGTTTGGGTGTGAGTTAGATTCATTACTAATATATTATGGTATCATAGTTTAAGATTTCAATGTTTCAGGGTGTGACCCACATGTGGATATCCAGTCCCACAAACTTCAAATTCAAATGTCCAGTCCTGAACTTGAGGGGTGTATATTATATCCTACTATCTTCTGGTACAGTTGTTGGAGAATAAATTTTCTGTATGATTCCATATAATCTACACTTTTGCTATTAGCTACAAAGGATGTACCAGTTGTACATATTTTTTTTTTTTTGAAATTTAACAAATTTTTTTTTAAATAAAAGAAACTTGAACAGATTTATGGATAATATATAAGTATATATGGCAATCCTCTACTCTTGAGTTAGAATGTAAGTTAGACCCATTACTAATATAGTATCAGAGTATAAACGTTTTAACTTCTCAAATTGTGGTCTACCTGTGGATGTCCAATCACATATAACCCCACGCTTCAGATGTTCAGTCCTGAGGGTATAAAATCTCTCATATCAGAAGTTGATTAAATTATGGACTAATATAAATGTGTTGTAATCCTTAACTCCTGAGTTAGATTTTGGGTATCTAATACAGAAGTTGATTGAATTATGGCCCACTTGTGGATGTCCAGCCTCATAAACTTTAAATTCAGTCCAGTCTTGAAAGTGAGGGAAGTATATTAAATCCCACATTAAAACTTGAGGATATTTGTAGGGGTAAACGGGGTGTAGCCACACGGATACTTTACAAACCGGCCCTTTACACACGAAACTTTGACCTCCTACTATAACTACACAAAAACTTTTTTACGGTCTAAAACTACACAAAAACTTTAATTCTGGGTATAACTACATAACCATCGAATTTTGGTCTGATTTTGTTAAACCGATATGTTAACCGAGCTTAAACCAAATAAATCAATACTAAACCGAATGTTAAACCGGAAAGATGGGGTGTAACCACACAGAAAGTTTACAAACCAGCTCTTTACACCCGAAACTTGGAATTCTTCCTTCAACTACACAAATATGTTTTTTCGGTGT